>KN482965.1:0-18704 GCA_000787095.1 Periophthalmodon schlosseri | reverse complement strand
TTACATGTCACATTTAAATTATGTATGATATGTATTATGTATGACATGACATGTCGCATTTAAATTAATCAGAATGAAGGGGGAATAAATCTGTTATTAATATACAGTAACAGTAAAGACAGGCTTGCACATTTGACCTGACAGAGCTCTGTGTGTTTGTGAAGGACACAGAGAGGTGTGATCGTGATGAGGAGCTGACAGGAGCAGACAGGAGCCGACAGGAGCTGACAGGAGCAGGAGGCACCATCTGCTGTGGAGCCCTGCTGTTCTCTCACCTCTTCACACTGCAGTACAGGCTAGTAAACTCCATTCTAACTGGTCTGATTCGTCTACACTGGACTCTCTGTGCCTGCCTTTCATAAATAGAGATAGACAGATATTATGACTTAAGCTGGAGCTCTAAGGTTCTACGCTTTAGGTGGCTGTAGCCCAATTGTTTCCGTGTAGTTGAGCAAAATATGTCCTGCCCCAGTACAGATATATTGTAAAGCAGCTTTTGGAGTCAAAGTAAATCCGTTGTATATTGTCTGCATGTAATTATAAAGCGTTAGTGTCCGAGAATCAGGACGTGCGCTGTTAGCATGGTAGTTGTTGTTAGCATTACTGTGACTGTGAGATGTGATTTATAGACTCATCACAGTGAATAATAAGGATGCTTGGAATGCATGAGTTAAGTGACGAATAACTTTGGACTGCTGCAAAGCATTTACAATATGGTTCTGTTTTTTTATTTTTTTAAAGGCAGTAAAAATCCGGTACAGCACCTTTAACAAACATTTTCAGCTAGTAGAAGTCCTGCATGTTTAGCCTGAGTTTTCTTGACTGTTCAAAGCCCAGACCTCCACCTCCTGATATGATCTGGTGGTAATCTAGTCATGCTCTGTGTTTTAAAGTTCCTTTACCTTCACCACACTCATCATTTCAATTAACTTCATATTAGGCAGGTAATATTTTAAGCCTGATTGAACATGAGATTGATCTCAGCAAATTTTATCCCTCAACTACATGCACATCAGGAAAATAAATAAATAAACAAACGATAACTGGCCTAGTCCAATTTAAACTGATTTATCAAAATGCATGCAAACCTGGCAACTACGGGAGATTCCCAGACCCAAATAACACATCTAAAGAAGCCGATACTTACTCGGATATCTACTGCATCTAACAGCACAGTCCGACTTACATTAGGCACAGACTAGGAGAGGCATTCAACTGCATGAGGTAAGAAACAGCCAGCAAAATATTGGGCATGTGTTTGAATGTGTACTCACTTGTTTTGGATTATTATGACAAACTTTCAATAACAGTCAGTTTTCAATAGAGTTATATAGGCCCCTGCCCTCCATCTAAAACTATGACATCATCCAATAGAACATGAATGCAACCTATTGAAAGAATGTAAAGACACCCCTCCCGAAGGTTACCAACTCTTTTGTGTTAATATAAAAGAATAGCGTCTCTATAATTGCATTGTAACCTACATTTAAATACATTCCCCCCATTACCTCAGGGGGGAGGGTCTGTCTATGTTCTGATTAGACCCATGACGCACACATCCATCCTCATCCACAGCTAACACCGGGGCTCACCGCTAAAGGATCCTTCTAATGCATTCTGAGCATTCCAATTTCCCCCCTGCCACCCAAGACAGAAGCCCCTTTGAGCTCAATTACCCGAGTCTCCATGGCGCCTCACACTCTGGGAGACCCCTGTTCACGTGCGCACCCATAATCATAGCGCCCGCTCACAAATGCGCGCGGAGGCTAAGTCGGGGTGACAGGACAGAATCACACAATCAGGGATGAGACAAACACGAATGGGGACGCTAGTTTGGCTTATAGGACGAGATGGGACAGGAGGAGACAAGAGGAAAGTGGATATTTCATAATACAGTTTGTAAATAAGAATAATAAATAGTCATTAAATGCTATATTGAATATTTACTGTGTAAGCTTGGGTTAATAAAGTAAATATGGCTGCTTATATTTTAAATGATAAACTGGTAAGGCGATTTTATGCCCATGTATTTGAGCAAAAATTGTTTTACCCCAGTACAGGTATATTGTATAAGCAACTGTTAAGAGTCCAAATGAGACTGCTGTGTGCTTCCTGCATCTAATTAAAAAAACGTTTTATCCTGCATGAATTAGGAAGTGTGCTGTTAGCATGCTAATGTTTGTTAGCATTACCGTGATGCTCTCTGATGCCCTCTGAAACTGGTGAAAAGTGCTTATAAACTCATTTTGGTGACTAATTAGGATGCTAGAAATGTGTTAGGAAAATAAGGAATAATTTTGGACCACTGCAAACATTTTAAAATGAACTAGTTCTGTTTTTTGTTTTGAAGACAGTAAAATCACATACAGCACATTTAACTTGTGGTACCAAAAATGGGGTCCAGCCCTTAAACAGCTTTGAACCATTTCGTAGGGAGTAAGGGAGGGGTTTGAAATCTAGGGGTAATAATGACTCAGACTTGAACTTTAACAGCCACATCAAATCAATAACATCTGCAGTATTTTACCATCTAAAACACATTGCTAAAATCACAGGTATACTGTCTAAACCAGACTTGGAGAGACTTATCCATGCATTTGTCTCCAGTAGGTTAGACTACTGTAACAGCTGCTCACTGGCCTCTACAAATGAGTGATAAGACAGCTGCAGTGCATCCAGAATGCTGCTGCTCTGGTTCTGACTCGAACCAGAAAGTATAAGCAGGTCTCTACACTAGCTTCCTGGAGCTCAGAGAATAGACTTCAAAGTAACCTCAGGCCTCCTGCTTGTGCCCAGAGTCAGGACTAAACATGGGGAATCAGCTGTGCATATGACTGAATGTTTTTTATTCTGTACTCTTCTCTTTTATTGTTAATTTTACGATGATTATTTATGTTTTGATTTGTTCAGATTGTGATTTTATTGCCTTTCTTATTCTGTAAAGCACTTTGAATTTCTTTGTGCATGAATTGTGCTATACAAATAAACTTGCCTTGTTTTGGTGCTGCCCACTCCCCAGTATTGAAGGATGGGTGGCTCAGTGGTTGGTACATTCTACCACCAACCCAAAGATGATTCAATCCCAGCTCCAACCCTGGACATGTTGTGTCCTTGGGCAATATGAATGGGATGTGTGTGCGTCTGTGTGGTGGTGGTCGGTGGGGGCAAAAGATGCAGATTGGCAGCCTCGCTTCAGTTAGTCTACCCCAGGGCAGCTGTGGATACAGAATTAGCTTACAACCTCTGGAACTAGTAAATTGACTTTGAGCATCTGAAAAAGTGCTGAATAAGACTGCTAAGACTTTTATTACTGGGATATTATTGATTATGGATGCTTTAAAAGCACCTTGTGTAATTTTGCCTGGATTTTCCTCAGTATGGTATTAAACTTATTTAAAAAACAGGTGATGCCACCAGGCCAAGTTACAAGTCAGATCTGTTGTGAGGTGAGCTCACACACAGTAAGAATGCAGGTTTTACAATGTATTTTTAATCAATATAAAAACCTGTAATTTAATGCCATATAGTGGAAGGCCAAGCAATAACATTTCATGGAGACAAGTGCTGCACCCCCCGGCCAGAAAGGTTCCATAGTGCGGCTTTAATTTAGAATTTGCATCTTTGAATGTTGCATATTTGCTTCCAAATTTAGATATTTGTGTATCTGCAATCTCTGGGGCGACCTACCCTTCATCCACCATTTTATATTATCTTTAATTTAAAACCTCCATTGTCCTCTATCGATTTCCAGCAAATGGACTTTTTTTAATCGAGGAAGACTTGATCTGCAGATACCATTAGAGATGCAAAAGTGTTTCAGAGGAGAAGTCCAAGAGCGATGAGCCAGACACAAGAGCATTTCTGAGCGGTCCATATCTGCAGAACGCACTCTTCCAGAAATCTTATTAAACCCTACAATTAGCTGCACGTCGCCCGCTATAAATAGACCCCTTTTCCCATTCCCGCGTTGTCAGTCAGAGGCCGGCGCGGGAAACAAAACAATTGGAATTATAGCTGCGCTCGCTCTTCGGCTGGCCACGCTTTTAACGGGATAATTACTAGTCTATTCATTGGCACTCTACCAGGCGATACATCACCTCCGCGCAAGCCTTGCTCCCCCTGATAAACGCCCTGCTTTGAGGGGGAGGCAGGGGGGGGTCAGGGGGGCCCGCTCAGGTCTGCTCCCAGTCACTGATGATTCTGTGGACAAAAGGGGTGATGATGGAATGGACTGTAGACCAAAGATGGGCAGTGAGGAGATTAAACTGAAGCATAAATATACCACCAATCACCTCTCAAGCTATTCATATGTCTGTCTGTCTGCGATTAATCGAATAATTGTGACTAGGCTAGTTAAAATAATCATAGTCGTATTACAGGCTATACAGACTCAAACACATACGAAAAACCTTTTTGTAGTAAAGACAATGGCTTTATTAAATCAAAACGTCATAAAAGAATAAACAATTTCAAATTTTCATCAAATTTGTAAATACTCTCTATTTAGAAGCATCATGCCTACATATTTCAACCTTTGTTTAGTTGATAATGTATTTTAAAAGTCTCAGTGTTCAATAGAAATAATATTTTCAATAGTCAAATTGAAAAATAATTGATAGTTGCAGCCCTACACTATTCTGTCGTGTATCAGCTGCTCTGTCTCCACCTCTTCACCACCAGTACCTCTCTCTAACTTCAGGGCTCCAAGCTCCAAAAAATATCAGATACACAGATGACATCAACATTCTACAGGCCTATAATATTTAATAGAGATGGGGACAGCTAAAATGAAAATTGTTAAAATGCAGATTTTTGTTGTAATACAGTGAGTTTGTGGATCTGGTCACTAATAGAAATGATCAGGTTTGACATGTGTCAAGTGTCTATTGGGATATTTCATGGCAAAGTACAATTTATCAATAGGAAAAAACTGGCTCTATGACATCATGACATTCTAGAGTCTGAAAACTGCTGTAGTCACTACTCCAGTTTTGGGGTGATTGTGCCAAGTGTTTTGTCTTGCTGAAGGACACAACAACAGTATGCACAGGTCCAGTCTGGGAATTGAACTGCTGACCTTTGGGTTGGTAGACAAATACTCAGATATTTGTTATAGATAATACTTCCACTTTAATTATAGCCCTATTATTTTGAAATACCAATTCTCTTACATGAGTATATTTTTGATTATATTACTTCACAGGATTTTCAGCCAATACAAGATGAATCACAACTGAACATACATACGTCCTGTCTTATTCTGCATAAAAACTGCCACCCCTGTTGTTTAGATCTGTACAAACATGTTCTGAAATGTGAATTAAAGCAAAATTAAAATATATAATGCAAATCAAATCGTAAATCAGAAAACTCGTAATTTGATATTTTGAAATGGTGCTGCCCTAGTATATACATTTATAGTATATATGTGTGTTGTGGGGTGTCTATTATTTAGCCTGGCCCGACCCTGCTTACGGCCGCCATTAAAAACAGGAAATCCATAGAGAAGACAAATGAGCCCTAAACGAAGGGCCACGGGAGGAGGGCGGAGATAGGGCCCTATTCTGAGCTCCGAACGTCTCCGCTGCGATAAGGGGATCTATCAGGGAGCAGAGAGGGAGAGCTATAGGCCCACCCTGAACAGAGAGAGGAGGGGGAGAGAGGATCTATCGCCACGGAAACGGACATAAAGCAATTAGACCTGCTGTAAATCGTGTCCAGATAAAATAACTCAGAGTATAAAAGGATCACGGCCAAACTGCGTGTGTTTCATGGCTTAAAGATCAGACAGGCAAACAAGGCAGTGTGGAGGTGGAGCGCAGTGAGGAGGTTGTGGGTCACAGTCCTGAACTATATGGAGTTATGTATTCTTTTAGTATCAGGGTGAATTTTCCCTGGTTTACACTACTCCTGAACACTCTGAACAGTTTGCCAATTCTCCAACTGGGTAATCTCCAGATAGGTGACAGTAGGCGAATACTCCAACTAGGTACTCCTGACTATGAACCTTTAGCGCAGATTTGGACATGAATCCCCAGGCACTGCGCCACTCTCACATTAAGGTCCTTCTGACTGTACTTAAAGAAGACCTATTGTGCTTGTGTCTGTTATGTTTATAATCTATAACACCTGTGGATCCTTCATTTGAACATTTAAATCCACTTAGCCCATTTCAACCCACCAGTCACAATGGAGCTCAGCAGTAACTGCCTGCTCCAGTTTCAGAAGTAAATTTTCCTTTCATTTTTCCCATTTCGAAAAATTCTAATATTAAAACTTCAAAGGAAACGCAAAGGCTAACCAGCTACGTTGTAAGTAATATCCATGATGCAGTCGTTTTAAGCCCAAAAAGCAAATTTAAAACGCAAGATTCAGCAAAATCCTTTAATAGCTTAGCGGTTTATAAAGTTTCAGAAACAGATTTTAAATAAAATTATAGGTCCTGTGGTCATTAGTAACCACATAGCTGATTAGCCCCGAGCAAGCTTTCAAACTTTTAATATAATTTTTTTTTAGAAAGTCTATGGGAAAAATGAATGAGAAATTTAGTTCCAGAACTAAATTTTCTCTACATTTAGTTCCAGAACTAAATTTCTCTACATTTCTTACTGTGTATAATTTTCAATGTATTTTCAGTATTTTCTGAAAGAATGAAGGGTTAGGATGAAATGTGTGCAGTGTCACATGTTTACTGTTAATTGTCACATGACCAGAGATGATTATGTAAAGTTGAGGGGAAGATGACGTCCAGAATTCTCTCAAATAAAAGGGTAGTAATTTAAATTTAACACACACACACATTTTTGGTACACATCACCTTTAAGGTCTCTAGTCATGATAAATAAATTTTATTTATACGGTTTAATTTGGTCTGAGTGTAGGATTGAAAGTATATTGGTGGTCACAATTGTGACTGTGGGATAGAATGTTGTACTATTGTATAGAGCAGTATATACAGGAGCACACAAATTTCTTTACATATAACAAATGTGTTGTGGCTTTTTGAATTGGTTTATATCCACACTAAGGGAAATACATGACACGGTGAATGAAAGTGATGGTCCCGTCAAGGCCTGGAATCAAGTAACTGTCTTTAAAAATTAGAACTTGGGTTCCTCATTGTCATTGATTGGCCTGATGCAAACTGTGATGGAGAGATGCCCAGCAGATTGAAAAATGAATTTGTCTACTATTTCAGTGACTAAAGTCAAAATAGAGAGCTATTTTACATTAAACTGATCAAAAATCTCATATGGCACCCTTAATTCACAATACAAGGTATAGTCCATTGGTCACAATTGTGACCAACCAAAAAACTCACTTTTTCATGTACTTTTTGACAGTTTTTATAAAAAAAATAATACTTGATTATGCCAACTACAAATGGCACATGAATTTCATAATTTCATCTTTGGGAAAAATGTGGCATTACTGGGTTAATATAAGAATGCAGCGCTGCGTGCTCCTTTACGATATGTCGCCATAAATGTCATCACAACAACATGCCATTCTGCAGGACCATGCTGTCAGCCCCTCCTATGGATAGAAAAAAGAAACTGGAGAACAAAGTTAAGTACATAACAGTGGGCATGCACAGTATGTGTGGTAGGGGAAAATGGGGATTTTCGGAGAAATGGCATGTTGAATACAGGAGCGTAAAGTATAAAAACAAAACACTGTTAAAAGCCTTGAAAAGTCATTGTTTTAAAACAACATAGTACTAGTACATCATTAACAGTCCTCATAGGGAAAATAATTTAAACAACATCCAACAAGAACAATAGAAACACAGGCTTAACCAGAAAGCATAAAACACTGACCTCATATTACATTGAAAATGTATTGTATTAATGCTCAGACCAGATGGAGAAGTCTAAAATGTGTTTATGATTGGTCAGAGTTTGAAGTTTAACAATGGTTATAGCTTTGAAATACACAATGAAAAATACAAATAGAGGCCTTAACAAACACACAAGTTCACAAGATAGAATAGAGCATTTTTCTGGTCTGGGGAGGAAACGGTTTTAGATATTGCTAGTTTCTTTAAACATGCATGAATAAAATAATGTTCCAGCTTTGTTTTTGATGAAGAAACAACACTGTATCTTGTTTAAAAGCTACAACAAAAATAGATGTAGCAGGACCTTTTAGCTGCAGGCAGTTGTTTTAACTATGTGTAAATCTCTCCCTCAGTTCACAAATATCTGGGAGCTAAAAAGATTTCATGAAGGCTTTTGTGGATATCAGCCCTGAAGGACCATCACATGAAGAAGGAGCTCTGTAGATCAAACCAGGGGTCAAAGGACAGATTTGTGACACTTAGCCCTGGTCTTTTACATCAAAACTTGGCCTCTCTGTGTGTTTATGATGACTGTATTTTTGTAGTCCTAGTCTCAAAAGGTCAAAGGGGTTTGAGGCCATCTCCGTTGCCCAAAGAAATTAAATGAAACTGTTTACCCAATGCTTCATGGTTACTGACAAATTTCAAAGGCGCTGTGTCTGATTTTTTCTGTCATATTTAAGAGTTTGCAGTGGTCCAAAGTTATTCCTCACTTACCTTATGCATTTTCAAGATCCTAGTTATTCAGCATGATGAGTTTATAAGCGCTTTTCACAACTTTCAGAGACCAGAGCGAAGCAGAGTTTGGCCAACAACTAGCATGCTAATTTACACATTTATTTTTTGCTTTTAGTCATGTTATAATATTTCCTTGTGTCATTGGCACCTGTTCTAGTTAGTCTGTAGTCTGTCTTCTGTTTTCCCACCATGTGATGTCAGTAGGTGGTAATTGCCTTTAACTTTGAACTTTGAAGCTATAGCTAGAATTACTTTGCATACACATACACTACATCCAAGGCATCCAAAAATAGTTCAAATTATCATTGTACAGGACCTTTAAAGGCACGCAGTGTAACTTTTCTGGTGGAGGTTTCCTCTACTTACTTGTCTCAATAATGATGTTATTGCTTTGTTTAGAATGTCTGGAGTTGCATTAAACTTATTCCATAGAGACAAGTGTTGTAGAAAAAGACTCCTTTTGTAGACACTGATGACTGTTGACGCAAAGACGAAGAATTTATTTCTTACAAGAAATAAGTCCAACAGAGCAACAAGCATTTCCCCAAACGTCAGACCCCGAATGATACAAAACACCCAGTTTATATACTCTGAGATGATAAGAGGACATACATTGCAAAGTGAGAAGGTGACAGCTCCTATTGAGACGTGGCCAGATGAGCTCTTAGTGGCTTTCATGAGCTGCTTCACCTCAGAATGTGACATGTGAGTTAAAACAGTACAGGGTACACTTCAAAGGAGAGAGGTCTGAAAGCCAACTGTTTGGTCTGATTGCATCTGTATTTAAATACGTTTATCACCTCTTAACAAGATTAACAAGCAAAAGGGAACAGAAGGGTTTACTAGAGCCTCATTTCCACTGGTTTCTCTTTGAAGCGGATCTGCAAGTGTCTCCACTGTCTAAAGTGAACCGTACCGCTCTGTCTGAGGGGTCCGAAGTGGACCCTGGAGGGTACTAGCTCCCAGAGGGGGCCAGCATGGTACAATTGCTTTAGCTAAGGTGTGGCTACGCAAAAAACGAGATGATTGGGCAAGAGAGAACACAGACTGAAGACAGCAAAAAGCACATATACAGGAAGCAGATATACAGATACAACAGAAAATAATAATATATTTATAAAGAAAACTTTCATAATGTTCAGGCGATGTCAGTGTCTCACAGAGCAGAGCCCTACCCCATGGAAAAGCAAATCAGACCTGCTCCAAGCCGGGCCCAAGCAAACTGTGCCAGTGGCCACTGTTCTCCTAAAACTGTCTTTAAATACTAAACCAAATGAGTTTTAGTTACAAAACCAAGTCGGTTTCCAAAAGATAAAATAATCACACAATATTTTAATTTCCTTTACACAAGTAAGTGACTCCACTGGGTCAAGTTACAGGTCAGATCTGTGGAGAGGCAAGTAGGAATGCATATTTTTCCATGTTTTGCTTTGGTTTTGTATAATGTATACAATTGTAAATGAAAAATGTAAGATAGATATATGGCATACTGTGTAACATTCCAGGCAAAGCAATAGCATCTCCATGGAGACAAACAGGTGGCTGACCCTCCACCAGAAAAGTTACATAGTGCAACTTTAATATTCCACAAATATTTATCTCCTTCACGCTGGGATGATCCTACTTGCTTTTAGAGATTGGAGCAAAACCTGTTTAATTTAGATTAGAAAAAATTGGGACCCCGCTATTTTCATCTCAGGCAAAGGATGCTGGTTAAACTCAACATGCTGCTGTGATGTCACCCAGGCTGTAATCCTTCTGCAGGACAAACGACCTTTCGCTCTTCTGTCTGGAGGAGATGACCTTTGGGCGTTTTGAGCTCCACCTCCAGAACACAATCAGGCTCAGGCAGAAGAGGGACAGCGCTACAGGGCAATCACATAGACGATTAGCACACATGGAGTCAATGCATCACATACAGATTAGCATGTAAACGAGAGCGTGATCGTGCCTCCAGGCCAAACTAGGACTATAGCTCCAAAGAGCTGCTGAGGACAACAGCAGAACAACAGTGATGGGAGGAAGGTAACGTCATTATTCAAATATTGTCTTCATCATTAGCCCTATATCACTGGGGAGGGGTGGAGTTCTCAGATCCTCATAGCTCATGTGTGACAGTAGGACAGGCAGGTTTCAACAGGGAAATTCATCTACATGTTTCATACAGCAGGTGTAGTCATATGGTAGAGTAAGGTAGAGTCTTGTCTTGGTTTGGTTCTGTTTGAGACCAGTTTAGTCTTGATGTAGACTGGGGTTGGTCCTGTTGTAGTCCTGGTTTTGTCTTGATCTAATCCAATTTTAAAGAGAGGGTATTATGCAAGATTAACTTTTTTAGAGTTTTCTATAACATTGTCTCCTCATCACAAACATGCCTGAAGAGGCAGCCATATGCAGGCTGATCATGTTGTGATAGCGCTCTGAAGGGAGTGACTTATTACATTGTTTTTAGCAAATATAGTATTTTCGAAACAATAAATGCTACAATGGCGATCTAAATATGCTCCGTGTTAATAGCACTTAATACCTCATAGAAGTGTAATACCCCCTTTTTAATTCTGAGTTTAGTTCCAATTTGGTCCCAATTTGGATCTGATGTGAGTTCAAGTGTGAAAATTGATCCACTTCAGTTATTAAGGGAACACAGGCACACACTGCTAAGCTACATATTATAGTCAGTTAGCTAGAACAGGTGACGTTGGGCTGACTTACTGTGATGTGGCTTCCAATATCTGGAAACCTTTCTATTTGGTCCTTATTAAGGAATTTTCTAACTTGAACAGTCTCAAACACTTTCATTGATTTCATGCACAATAGGTCAAAATCCTCCAGCTAAGGTAGTCCTGACCAAGACAAGCTCGAGATCTGGAGATGGGTCCCTGAAAACTGTGGTCCTAACAGGTTACCCCATCGGCTCTGAAGGATGGGTCAAATGCAAAGGGCAAATTTCCCCATGAAGACAAAGTGTACCATAACCTTAATATACACTACCAGTCAAACGTTTGGACAAACCATCTCATCCAGTGTTTTCTACTACTTTCTACATTTTATATACATACAGAAGACATCAAATATATGAAGTAAGATAAATGAAATTATGTACCTAAGAAAAAAGGTAAATAACTACTTTTTTTTTTTTAAAAATATGTTATATTCAAATCCTCAAACTAGGCACCTTTTGCTTTGTCAATGTTATTTAGTTTTTGTTTGTTTTTTTCTTTACTACATAATTCTTTATACCTTGCTTCATATGTTTGATGTTTTCCATATGTATCTAAAATGTAGAAAGTAGTAACAATTAAAAAAAACAACCAAAAAACCAAGATGTGTCCAAGCGTTTGACGGCTAGTGTACATCAATCTTCTGTTTAGTCTATCACCATACTGGATACCAACATTTCCAATAACTGTCAATCAAAAAGCCTGAAACAGTTTGATAATCATTACTGCTTTCCTCCCTGCTGCTTTGTCTGTATCATGGTGCATACATTTCTCAGACCACACGAGCACACCGAGCTCATCAGCCTGTTATAGATGACCCTGTTAAAATTAACAAGCGCGTGATTATAGTTTAATTATGAAATTAACACTTTTATGATCGCTACAATTACCCTCTGATGATTACAGTTAGACCGGACCCTATGTGCTCAGCGTCCGTAGTGCCTCCTGTTTGTCAAGAACTCGCCTGTAATCAGCTTTAATCAGGACTAAACCAGGACTAAGCAAAAATATAAACCAAGACTAAAGCAGGACTAAACTAGGATATACAGGATTAAAACAGGATGTGAACCCGGATTGGACTATGACTAAACCAGAACTAAACTGGGATAAAACCAGAATATGAAACAAGACTAAAGCAGACAAGCAGTCCAAACATGTCAAGGTAAATAAGCAAACTGGTCTGTTAGACAAAAACAAAAAGAAATTTGAAGACTAAAGCACGACAAAACCTTGCCTGGCAAATCCAGAATGGTATGTTTTCTACAGATTGATGTCAGTCCAGTTCCCACGCCCTCCATTGCACCTCAAGCCCGTCCAAATGTGAGCGTGCAGTCAGATTAGTTTTCTCACTGACATGTGAAACGAAGGAGCTCATTGGTCACCTATGATTTACAATTATTGATTTAATTAGTGCTTGGCTTACTGATTCTGCAGAAATCCGCTATGTTTTTCAGCTGATATTTTCTTCCTTGATTTTTATCCGATACAGATGGACCGTGCATGTCCCTGATAATCCACTTGTCAATCACGCCCATTTGAAAACGGGGAGATTCACCGATGACTCACATCTTCGTAAGTATTGAAGAAGTGTGTATTCTGGATTCTCAAGACAAAACCAGGATATGAACCAGGATTGAAGCAGCGCAAAAGCAGGACTAGATATGAACAAAGATTAAACTAGGACTGGAGTAAACTGCCAGGCCAGAAACAGGATAGAACCGAGACACGACCAGAATTAAATCAGATAAGGACCAAGACTAAACCAGAACTGAAAAACTGGACTAGATAGAACAAAAACAGAACTAAATGAGATGTAAACTATAACTAAGCCAAGCCTTGACTAGGACACTATGGTCAAAATGGTCAAGACCATCTAAGAAACATTCAGGTGAGTCTAGTAATTTAGCATTAGCATTAGCATTAGTACTAAACACTAAATTAACACTAAAAGCTATAATTTCTAATACAAACAACATCATACATATAACCACACCTTTAGCAGAAATAGATAAGAAACATCTCATGTACATTTGATTTTAAGACATGTTAGGAACTGTGTACCTCACAAGTTATTTGCTCTCTGCAGCACACATGAACACAGTGAAGCTCTGGTTGGTTTTACTTTCAGTTTTGCATTCAACTGCAGGAAGTAAGAAACAGCCAGGAAAATATTAGACATGTGTTCGGACATTTACTCACTGCACTGTGGACTAGCACATGTTTCATTGTTTTGCTCTGGTATGTTAAAGTGAAAGCAAAACTCACTGTGTGTATTGTATCAGTGAGTGTAAATAACTTGTGAGTAACGTGTCTGAAAATTAAATGCTCAACATAAATGAGATGTTTCTTATCTATGTCTGCCAAAAGTGTGGTTACATGTATGATAGTCTTTTTATTAGTCATTTTAGCCGCAAAGTTTTAGTGCTAACGTTAAATTACTAGGTGCACATGAACGCCCCGTAGCCCACCGTTTGCACCTTTTCAGTTCTTTGATCTCCTGTAGACTGGGACAAGAGTGGTTTGGGGCAAAGATGATTTGAATTTGGTTGTTTATCGCACTCTGAGAGCTCTGCATGTAAACGTAGTGACAGATTTCCCCAGATGTGATATTAGGATCTTTGAGATTCAATTCACGACACCTCAATCATTGTTCCCAGGTTTACTTGCGTTTTGATAAATCAGTTTAAATTGGGCTAGGACAGTTATCCAGTTTTCCTGGCGCATGTAAACGTAGTCACTGGTGAATGTGTCAGATGGATGAGATAATATAGACATAGCATCTCTGCCTCATTTGGAGATGTGAGGAGAAGACATTTTTCCTGTACAATTCCACCAGGACAGTTATGGTCAGAGGAAGTGCTGTGAAAAATGTCCCCACTGCTCACACAAGAATGAATCCTGAATATATTATAATTCTGGTAATTTCGGGGGTGGGGAGAATTATCTCTTATAATAATGATAAGTGATTTTATGAGGGTTTTTTCGTACTTTGTCACTGGAAATTTAGGGCAGAAATAATACAAGTTAAAGTCGGTGTTGAATTTTTTACTTTGGTAGAAGTTTTTATAAAATTTAAAAAAAAAAAGTTAAATGTTATAAGATTTTAATGTGTAACTGTGTACGGTTGTTTGCACGAGCAGTGGTGGCACAGTTGGTTTACTGTTAGCCCTCCTACCAGAAAGTACACAGTATGAACCAGAACATATGTACTATTTGATAACATCATTATATAATCTGTGTTCCATTTATTAGATGCTACTTGTACTGCATGCATTTTAGAATTATTTACCAATTTAAGGTGATTTGCCATGTTTTTACTCCAGATGCCTTTCCACAACTGTGACTGTATGTGGGTGAAGTGTCTTGCCCAAGGACACTCAAACAGTATGTGGTCTGACAAGGTTTCAACGGGCTACCCTCTGGTTGGTTTGCAAATACTCAACCCACTGTGCCACCATTAGCCTTACCTTACACAGAAATTAACTAAATCTTGTATTGGTAATTTCACTTAAGAAAAACTATAAATTCCTTTCTCACCTCAATATAACCAGATGGTGCGCTAAAGTGTGTGGGTGGATATTTATTACATAGTGGGGTCTAAAACCAAGTCCCCCATTTATTATTAGATTAACAACATGGTTTAAAGTTCAGATATGTGTTCGAATAGGTTAAGGTTAGGGTTTAGGTTAAGGTAGTGAATAGGTAGTGACTACAGTTAAGGTTAGCATCAGTCTCCAGAAAATGAATGGAAGTCAATGTAATATCCCCAAAAAGCATGGGAACCAACCTGTGTGTGTGCGTGTGATGGATGAGTGGCAGCGGCGTGGCAGCTCATCTCCTTTGAGCCCGACAAAGAGGGACGTCCTCACCTGTACACACGAACCAGCGCACACACTTATCAACGCACTGCAGTCGAGTGGGGACACAGATCAGACCCGTCCACCGCTGGAGCCCTGTCAGCCTTCTGCCTGTCCTGCCAAAGTGAGTTGTCAAATGGAAGTGCTGGCTTGGTGAGGAGACAGGGGTTACACTGGGTTGCATTGCATTGCATCATTCCCATTTACAAATAGCAGAGACATTATTGAGACGGCTGTACTTTAATGAAAAGAACTGTAAGACTTTATTTGTGTCCCCAGATATGAGGTGGACATGTTAAAATCAAATATAGCTTTTACTGATAACTGTTCTAATGCTGATTTATTCTCAATCAAAGCTGAAATCCAGTTAGTTTAAACCTCAAAGGACTTTTTCCCGATCTGAATCGTCACTACCTAAAGCCCATCACCTGTAGCCAACCATGAATCAGTGCTAGTGCAGCCTCTGGAGCTCAGGGAGAGAATTGTGGAGGCTCTGAGCTGTAACATGAGGCACGGCCTGTCCATATACTGAGAATGAGAAAAACTTGTATGTGTCCTCTATCTGTAGGTGTAAGCACTGGCAGCACAGGTTCAGTTGTGATTGAAATACCTTTTATAAAACAGTAAGAGCATTCAGCTTTGTTTTGTTTTTTTTTACCATATTAGAACTCTCACCAATAATTTTTTTGCCATCTGCTGCCATGTTGGTTCTAGTTGCTAATGTAAACAAATGTATACAATACTGTGGTACTGCGGTTTACTCTGGTCTTAGATTAATAACAGTCTCTTCTCGTCAAAGTCCATGAAAACCTGTGTAATAGAAGCAATCCATGTGATATCTGCGCTGACGGCCCTGGATTTTTTAAAACCTGATCCGATTACGTCTTGCTTTTGTGGTCAATAAATATTTTTGCCAATTTTGATATCAAGATTTTTAAATGAGTCTGATTTGTAATATTTTTTATGTTGATTATGCAAATATTGTACTACCTCTTTAGCATCATTGCTCTTCTATTTACATTTGAACTGATAACTGTACAAAAAAATCCATGTATCGACCGATATCGATAATACTAACAATATATTGTTTATCTACTATTTTTTATTTTGGAATTGGGCCTATGATCTGCTGCGTGTAGTCGCTGGGATACGCTCCAGTCAGCTTGAAAAGTGAAAGAAGACGAATGAGAGAATTTTGTACAAGTCAAACCATCTGAACGCATCTCCTTTGTCACCGATGGACTATTTCTCTCTGTGTGGCCTGGAGCTCCCAATCAGAGGACATGAATATTTCACAGCCCCGGTCAGGCAGAGGTGGGGGGTCCCGGCGGCCTGCGGAGTGGTAAGGCGGTGATGGGGGTCCAGCGGCCTGAGGGAGGGGGCTGGTTGACGTGGTGATGGAGGTGGGGATTTTGACAGAAACATCAGTCAAAAGAGAAGAAGGTGGAACCAGAGGTGAGATGTTTAAATATCCTCCTTCATCCTGTCTAGGTTTGTCAAAAATATCGAAAATCAGATACTAATCGATACTAAAACTAGTATCGAAACTAGGTACTCATTTGAGCAGGTATCGATACTAAAAAAGTCACATTCACAGGACAGAAATGAACCTTTCCTGAGTAGCTTTAGAATGATCTTGAGCTGTATCAGAACAAGTATACGACCATATAGACGAGTATACACCCACGAACCACTGTGGAACCTACCTGGACGACTGAGGGATTACATATTTATAAGACAGTAATATAAAAAAGTACTACTATTTAATGTTGAAAATCACATTGTCTAATATCTAAATAGAGATTTTTATTATCATCGTGGTATCTGAATCTGTATTGAGTGTCAAACCTATTCCTTAGTATCGAAATCAAGTTTGAAATTTTAGTATCATGATAACACTAATCCGGTTTCAAGCACAAAAGAACCCAAAGACCAAGTTCAACCAGGAAGACAGCATGAACTCACTACTAGGGAGTGTAAAATGTGTAAATAAGGCTATAAACAGTAGCTGCTGTTGCTGAAGTTGGTTGAAAGTACGATATGTATAATAGTTTCAGTGTGTGATCTGATGGTCTGATGGTCTCACAGTAAATCAGTTGGCAGAGTGCCCGTCCTCTGAAAGTTTGCGACTTGAATCTTGCTCCTTCAGAATGCTGTTGTTGTGTCCTTGTGCAAGACACTTAACCACCTCAACCCATTCACACACATATGTATGTGTGAATGGGCGAGTTCATGTAATAATGTGCTTTAAGTGCCTTGAAGGTAAAAATGGGACTATTTACAATTTATTTGCAAAGATCCTATTATGCCAAACTAACTGGCATTTTGAAGTTATAATGTTTCCTCCATTAAGAACATACCTAGAGTTGTATTATTCTAATCCAGTATTGTTAGGGTTCAACTCTAGGTGTCATCTGGTGGCTCATTTATTTAAGAACTCAAAGACAAGCATGTTAGCAACTTGAAATGTCATCATAGGTGTAGTCCTTGTACTTGTTTTCCAAATTTAGATCTCAAAACATCTTCTACATTTTAAATTCTTTAACAAAGCCCCTTTTGCATCATCATGAAGCTCACTGAGAGAAGGCCAAGGGTTTACAGAGCTGTCAACAAAGCAAAGGGCGGCTACTTTGAGGAATCTGAACCTAAAATATAAAACATATTTACCATGTTTTTCATCGCTACCTCCATAAATAAGGTTGATGTCTTCAGTCAGATGACCTTTAAAAACACAGAGGAGCACTTGGAAGCCCACTGAATGTTTTTAGCTCTCAAGGACAGGCCTCACCATTCAGGTATGTGAATGAAAAACTGCTAATTAACAAACATCATTATGGCACAATAAAAAACTCTGAAATGTCAGTCTAACACATATACTGCAGTCCCAAAGTTGCGAAAACTACAAAGCCCATGTCGACCAAATGAACGCTTGCACATTCTCCTAGTCATTGTATCATTACCTCACATTCGCACAATCAAGGACTCTCCTCTCCTCCCCTCATCCCTATCTCCTCGTCTCCTTCTTTATTGCTCCCTCGCTTCCTCCCCTCCCCCCTCCCATCCTCCCTTTCCATCTGTCTTCCCCCGCGCGTTCCGCAGTGCCCGCGCTGCCAGCCGGGATAAATCACGGCTCCGAGCTCCGGGCTGCAATGGGGCTGAAAATAAAAAGGCGTAAAAGTGTCGCGGATGAGATACGGGCCGGGCGGAGGGGGGGTTGGGGGTGCGATTCCTTTATGATAGGTCTAAATCCTCGCGCTCGCTCTCCCTCCCCCCTATCTGCGACACCTCCCCCTTACTACCTATACTACACTACACAGATTGCTCGGAGACATTACGGCTATATACTGGCCTCCCACATAGAGCGTGAATGGGTTTGGGTGAGAGGGGAAGAGGGTGGAGGGAGGGAGGGGGGGGTCCCATGGTGTAGGATGGGTGAGGGAAGGGGAGGAGATGGGGGGGTACTCACCTGTGAAGTCCGTGATCAGAATGGAGATGTCCCGTGGTCATTAAACCAATGGGCGCCACCACTTTTCGGGCACGGGTCCAAAAGTC
>KN482964.1:154548-218003 GCA_000787095.1 Periophthalmodon schlosseri | reverse complement strand
TTTTTTTTTTTTTTTTCTTTATATTCAGAATTGCAACTGAACATCTCTTCAAAGTACATCCACAGAACAAAATGCTTCAAGCTATTTGTGGACTGTTTTCTGCATTCCTGTAAGCCTTCAAGTCGAGTAGTGCTCTACACCAGTGGGTAGTGATTCTTTGGCTGTGATCCACAACTAAATCCGTCCTTCCAAAAGAGCACTCTTCATTCTTTGGGAACTAGTACTACTAGTACTACTAGTACTCTTAAAAAGCACACTGTCATAGTTCCCCATCTACTCCACAGCCCACAGTTTTTCATATCCCCAAGAGAGAAAAATGATTTGAAAGTTTGTCATTATGTAAGGGCTCTGAACCGCATCATACTGCGGATTTTCAAAGATGCCAAAGATGAAAAAGTAAAATTTTAAAATTGTTGGCAGTTATTTCCAAGAAAGCAATGTTCAAACTAAAAGCAAGTTCTATTCAAATACGTATTTTTTCAAGTACATCCTCGGTACAGTTTGTTTAGTGTTGACTACACACTAGTCTGTGACCTTCAGCGGCACATGAAGGACACTGTTGGCTTTAGGGCTGCAACTACGCAATTACTTTTTTGATTAGTCCACTAGTACAACGGTATTGTACACTGATGTTTTCAACACATTTTCAACCAAATGAAGGTTAAAACATGGTGACTGGAGGATTGTGTATTATTGAAATAGTTTTATACTTTTCTAACATTTTGATTTAATCGTGCAGCTGTCTCTTAAAAGGTAAAATTATAAACGCCACCAAAATAAAAAAATAAATAAAATAAAATAGGCATGATTTTTAGTATAATCCTAAATATAATTATGTTTAAATGAGTAGTCTAACCTGTCATATGCAGTTTCATATCTCCGTAGCCCTTTGAGCGAAGATCGGACTCACCTGTATCGCTCCTATGTTCTCCATGAGCTGGTCCGTGTTGGAGGCTCCTAAAAGCACAGAGCTCACCCCCTCGTTACGTAGGCACCACGCTGCACAGATCGATACACAGCAATCAAACACACATACACACAATTACACAGGAACTGCTGTAGGGCTGAGCAATACTGACAAAAATAAATATCTCTTTTTTAACTACCCCAAAAGATATTCAGACCATATTTTAACAATACATCTGGAATGTGCTAAAATGTGCTTGTAAATGTCCTAGATGAGGTTCAAGTATGTATTTGAGCTAAATTTGTCTCCCCCCAGTACAGATATATGTATAAGCAGCTCTTGAGGTCTGTCTGCATTTAATTAGAAAGAATTTTATTGTCCGATAATCAGGAACTGCGCGTTAGCATGTTAGTTGTTGTTAGTTTTACCGTGACAGCAACACTCCGCTCTGGTCTCAGAGAGTTGAGAAAAGCACTTATAAACTTATCACAGTGAATAAATAGGATGCTCAGAATGCATAAGGTAAATGAGGAATAACTAATAGCAAAGTGTTTAAAATGAACTACTGTTTTTCATGTTTTTAAGACGGTAAAAATCAGGTACAGCACCTTTAACCATAATAGTGAGGAAATATAACTTTATGCATTAGCTTAAACATTTCTGTCTCTTTTTGAGGTAATAGTTTTATTTATCAACAATAAACTCCATATAATAATTTTACATATCTCCAAAACAGCAGTTGCAATATTATCTATTTTCTGATCTATTTTCTTCCCCTCAACACTACAGTCAACTGTCAGTGTGTAAAATATATGACTGAATTAAAACAGCCCACCACACTACGTCTCAGCAGAGGAAGGAGAAGCACTGACGTCTTTAATGGAAAAAGAAATGGCAATAAACCAAACGGGAAGGCGCAATGCAGACTGGGAAATTGCGACAAATATAATCAGAAGAAGGGAAGCTACCAGATGAAGGAGTTTTATTACAGAGAGCTACTGCGAGTGACAGAAAAGCACTGGTTTGAAATATGACCCACTTTGAGCTCTGTAGGACAAACCAGTAGAGAAAACGATCAGGCTGGAAAGTGTAAACCCCAGTGGGGAGTGGGCTACAGAGGTGAAGGTAGAAAAGTCAGAAAGTTTGTGAGTTATTTGTGAAGGTGAGTAAAACTGTTGGATCACCTCATAAAATGTACTGTATGTGGAAAAATAGACCATAAGAAAACAACCAGGATTTTGAAACGTAAAGTGCATACCAGCAAGCTCATGATGAACACAAACTAATAGTGGTATTAAAGGTGCACTATATAACTTTTCTGGTGGAGGGTCTGCCACCTGCTTGTCTCCATGGAGATCTTTGTCTGAAATACTCCACAGTATGGCACCAGTCAGGTCTTTAGAGTGGCCAGCCTACGCACACTGCGAGAGTGTGTGCTTTTCAAGGTATTCTAGCAATACACTGAATAAATGTATGTTTAATTCCATACCATGGAAAATTCAAGAAAAGGCCAAGACATCTCTGTGGGTACAAGCAGGTGGCATACCCCCCACCAAAAAAGTTACATGGTGCACCTTTAAAATAAAACAAAATTAGAACAAAAACAACAAACAAAAATATAAAGGTTTGAATCTCCAGATTATCTTTAAGATCAAATCAGGCTTAAATGAAACAAAACTCAAAGAGGTACACAAAATGTATATTTGATAGTTCAGATCCATGTACAAGTATGTAGCAGTTTTAGCACAATAAAACATGTAAAATAGAAGATAATTGGGCATATATTGGATCATCTGCATTTGCCCCTTTTATACACACATCTAGCTACGTATGAATCCTTCTATGTGGTAAACTGGCTTGATCAAAGCTGACAAAGCTTGTTGTTGGTGCGATTAAGGGAGCATTTTAGGTAACACAGCTTTAAGCAGTTCATTTGAATCACTGTATTTTCCTCCTTTGGACTTTACTAATAAAAAACAAGAACCCCAGAGATGCCTAAAAAAGCACAAATCTGCTTGGTGTGCCGTTACGGTTGGCTTCATTATGCAACAGTGTTTGGGAAAATGCACTTGTAAGCAGATTACTGTATAAATGGATGCATAACACAGCTGTGAACATAGTGGGATTAGGACCTGGCACATGTCACAAACGAATATTTTAACCAAGAAAAATACAAAACATACTCCCTTGAGCCACAGAGTAATCACAATGAGTAATTTGTGTCACCTGCTCCTGTCTGTGCTAATGGTGAACATGTATTCTCATTTTCATCTAAAGCATATTCTGTGTACGTCCATTTTCTTCATCCAGGTACAACAACATTAAAGGTGCACTATATTATTTTTCTGATGGAGGGTCCCCTACCTGCTTGTCTCATGGAGATATTGTGGAGATTGCTTTGCCTGGAATGTTCCACAGTATGGCATTAAACAGATATATCTTAAATTGAATGAACTGCAGGAGTTATGAAATGCAGGAATTCTTACTGTGACTGGGCTCGCTTCTTCACAGGTTTGAGCTGTAACTTGGTCTAGTGGTGTCACTCGCTTGATAAAAGTACTGTGAAACTGTGAAACTTTCCAGGCAAAGCAATAACATCTAATAGCATCTCCATGGAGACAGGAAGATGTTGGACCCTCCACCAGAAAAGTTACATCAAGCATCTTTAAAAAAACCCCACAAACAATAGAGTTAAGGCAAGAGGACTGCAGCTTTATCCAGCATTTAAGTATTTTTTCAAGCTAATGAATTGTCACAAATATGAAACTAACCACGCAAATATTGGTTATATAATGCCTGAAGTATAGCATACATTTTGTTTTATATTGCTGTCAGCTTTTTCCCTTAGGGTCGCCAGAGGAAATCATCTGTCTCTAACTGTGCTGGGATTTGCATACTGAATTGGCAAAGGTTGCAACCCAGATGCTCTTCTTGGCCTTTCATTCTGCTGCTCATTTTGGTTTGTGTTTTGGACACTTTCTCTCTCACTGTGGAAAGAACCATTGTTAAAGCTTTTGGAACTTGTAAATACATTCACACTTGAGTAAACCACACAAGAATGATGGAAACAAGTCTTATTTTGGCCATGATGACTAAACTGGAACTAAATGGGGGCTAAATAGTTCTAAACAAGTACAGCAAACCTCTACTTAAAAAACCTTCCTACACCAGTGCTAAACCAGGACTAAACCAGGACTGAACCAGGAGTAAACCAGGACTAAACTAGGACTGAACCAGGACTGAACCAGGAGTAAATTAGGAGCAAACCAGGACTGAACCAGGAATAAATCAGGACTAAACCGGGAGTAAACCAGGAGTAAACCAGGACTGAACCAGGACTGAACCAGGACTGAACCAGGACTGAACCAGGACTGAACCAGGAGTAAACCAGGACTAAACCAGGACTGAATCAGGAGTAAACCAGGAGTAAACCAGGACTGAATTAGGACTAAACCAGGACTGAAACAGGTTAAATCCAGGTCTAAACCAGCATCGAGCCATTACTAAACCCGGAATAAACATAGGACTGTACAGAATGAAACTAGAGCTAAACCAGTCAGTCAAAGAAGGTTATAAAAATCCATAGTCATTATAAAAATTAAACCAGTCTTAAACCAGAACTGAACAGGTGCTGAGCCAGGACTAGATGGGTCCATCTTTCATAATGTTTATTTGAGGTTGTCACAGTGATGTAGAGACCCATGCTGACCTTATAAATTAGACCAAGATGAAACCGGTCTTAAAGCACAACTGAACCAGGACCTAACTAGGACTGAGTGTGTCCCCCATCACAATGATGTATATAGACCTGTGCTGACCCTATAAATCTAGAACTAGGACTAAACTCAAACTAACCCAAGATTAAACTAGTCCTGTCGTAGACCTGGTTAAGACCTGTTTAGTTCTGTCTTAAGACTAGAGGTCCCCCCCTTCTGTAGTATAATTCTACAGTAGGACTAAACTAAGAGTAGATCAAGATGAAACCAGCATTAAACCAGAACAGAATTAGGTGTAAACCAGGTCTAAGTGTGTCCTCAATCTGTACTGTTTATTTGAAGCAATCACAATGTATATGGACCTAGATCTAGTATAAATCTAGACTAAAACTTCTTAGGACAGAACTAAACAAGGACTTACCCAGGTCTACGCAAGAACTAGAGGTGTCCCCAAGTGTTTATTTGATGCTGTCACTGTGATGTAGGGGCCTGCACTGGCTCCATAAACATAGAGTTAGACTAGGACCAGACCAAAATAAAACCAGTCTTAAGGCTGAACCAGGACTAAACTACGACTAAACTAGAACTCAAGTAGGACTAAACCAGGACTAGGTGTGCCCCCCTCCTGTAGATTGTCACTGTGATGTAGACATATATGATGGCCTTAAAAATCTAGACTAGGACTAAAACTAAACCTAGACCAAGATTAAAACAGTCTTAATCCAGAACTGAACAAGGATTTAACCAGGTCTAAGATAGGACTATGTGTACCCCACTTCTGTCATGTTTATTTGAGACCCAAGCTAACCCTAAAACTCTAAACTAGGACTAAACTAAAACTAAACCTAGGTTAAACCAGTCTTAAACCAGAATTTAAACAAGCCTAAATCAGGACCAAACCAGGACTTAACCAGGACTAGGTGTGTAGTCTGTAATTAAGTTTCATCTGTAGTTAATTTCAGGGTGTCACAGTAATAGCGGAACTGTGCTGACTTTATAAATCTAGACTAGGACTAAAGTAAGACTAGACCAAGATGAAACCAGTCTTAAGCCAGAACTAAACCAGGACTAAGGTGTTTCCTCTATCTGTACTGTTTATTTGAGGCTGTCAAGGTGATGTAGGGGCCTGTGCTGGCTCCATAAATCTAGCCCACAGCCTATAGGGAGCACTGGGGGATTTATGGTAATTGGGAGAGATGAGGGCGTCCACTAATGGCCCATGAAACCTAATCTATGACACTGCAATACCCACAGTCTGACAGCATATTTAAAACTGCGAGGATCAAACTGGGGTAAAAGAAAAATTAAACCAAGAGGGACTAAAGCAAGATTAAGCAAGGACTAGACCAGAACTCAGCAATCAGGTTAAAAAGCTTGGACTAAACGTTAAACCAGTGATGAAACAAGGACAAAACAAGGGCTAGGTCTAAGCCAGACTCTAAACCAGGTCTAAACCAGAACTGAACTATCACAACTACTTACAATTGACCAAACCAGGACTGGATTATGTTAAGACTAAACCAAAATTTAAACAAGGACTAAGAACCAGTTCTTCACCAGGCTCTAAACCAGGACTAAACCAGAATCTAAGTCTATATCAGAATCTAAACCAGGTTAAAGTAAAAACTAAAACCTAATTTGATGGGGTCTAAACAAAGTATGAATCTTAAACTAGATGTGACTAGAGTTGCGAAATATGCACAATCCTACAGTCTACAAACCCGAATGACCACTAAAAAAACAGGACAAACAAGAACTACTATAGGACTAAACAGGTCATAACCAGGTCTACGATAGGACTAGAAGTGCCCCCCTTATGTTGTATAATTCTACACTAGGACTAAACTAAGAGTAGATCAAGATGAAACCAGTATTAAACCAGAACGGAACTAGGTCTAAACCAGGTCTAGGTGTGTCCCCAGTCTGTACTGTTTATTTGAGGCAATCAAAAAGTATATGGACCTAGATCTAGTATAAATCTAGACTAGGACTAAACTAAAAACTAATAAAAAAATGACAAAACCAGACAGAACTAAACAAGGACTTAGCCATGTCTACGATAGAACGAGAGGTGTCCTCTAGTGTTTATTTGAGGCTGTCACTGTGATGTAGAGGCCTGCACTGGCTCCATAAATCTAGAGTTGGAATAAGACTGGACCAAAATAAAACCAGTCTTAATCAAGGACCAAACCCAGACCAGGCTAAGCTACTTGAACTTCAGCCTCTCAGCTCCATTTATTGCATAGGCTTGAACAGGGGACTAGGATAAGACCATGATCAACTAAACCAGAACTGAGTTTAAGCCAGGCTCTAAATCATAACTATACCAATACTAAAACAGGTCTAAGCAAAGATTTTGAGAATTTGATA
Organism: Periophthalmodon schlosseri; assembly: GCA_000787095.1. Classification (NCBI taxonomy): domain Eukaryota; kingdom Metazoa; phylum Chordata; class Actinopteri; order Gobiiformes; family Gobiidae; genus Periophthalmodon; species Periophthalmodon schlosseri. The sequence continues at coordinate 211,010 of KN482964.1, read as the reverse complement.
GGACTAAAATTTTACTAAACTAAGAATTGCAAATATAACTACAATTCTATGAATCCCGATGCTTTGCGCCATTCACAAATAAAAAATATAGAAGAACAGCAGTCAGGACTTAACCAGGTCTAAACCAGGTCTAAACCGGATCATTTTGACATAGCAAACTCCCTGATTTACTCCTGGAGCCTGACTCTTTTACAGCCCTCCCAGGACTCGGCGTCTTTGGGACCTCGACATTTTCGCTTTCCTGTTTGCATCGACTACCTCTGGATTTATGTCACTCATTGTGTTTTTATGCTGACACCAGCAACTGTTAAGAGCATGTTAACACCAAAGAGGATAAACCAGACTGTAAATACTTCAATACGGCGTATGCATTTATGTATAATACTTATACATTCAAGTATTACTGCATTCATGAGGTAAAGCTCGTACATACAGTGCATGTTTTTATTCTGCTTAAAGTAGTGTTACCAGAAAACCACTCCTCTTAATCCCTCCATTGATGTTTCTTTTCTTTATTGCTTAGTTTCCCAATGTAAGCAGTTGTAGACAGATGGAAGAGACGGTTTGAGTGATTTTCTACTTTCATTGATTGAATGTTGGCATCGCCAAGACATGTAGATCAACCTTCTACTAGTAATTTCATTTGAACAGTAGCATGAACAAATTGTGGAATGTGGACAATTGTGTGACCAATATGAGACTGTAAGGCAACAAAATTAAAATTTGTATAAATAAATAAATAAATAAATAAATAAATAAATAAAGTGTAATATATACACTAACAATAATATGACACTCGTCACACAGTCTAAAACTTGCTGGTATGCTCATTAACAGCCATTTAAATCCTTGACAACCTGGACGTCATCTTTTTCTGCAGAGAATTCCAGTAAGAATTATAGAATTATGCTATTAGGTGATAAACACCAGCACCATCCCTAATAGAGACCCTACTTTGATAGGCCAAAGCTTGCTGGTATGCTCATTCACAGGTGTTAAAATCTTTGAGAATCTGGTCATCTCACAACCTTTTTCCACAGAAAATCCCAATGAGAACTACAGAATTTTGAGATACACAGTTTCACTCAAACACACACAAACGAACTAACCACTCCACAATAAACAGCTAAAATATCATCGTTATCATTTCAAATGGAAGTCACACTCCAGACAGACCAAACAGAACAGAGCGCCCCCTTGTGGACCGGCTGACTCGAGGCGCAGGCACGGACAGACAGAAGAAAGAGAGAGAGCAGCAGAGTCTGCGTACCGATGGCCAGTTGGGGCAGTGTGCAGCCCAGCCGCTCCGCGATGGCCTGCAGCTCTTTCAACTTCGCCTGCTGACGCCGGCCTTCCTCGCTCAGGATCTTGTCCTTCAACCACTGGTAGCCCTGTCGGACACACAGCACACCTGCTAAAACCCTGACCTCAGCCGCAGTGCAGTTCTGTGTCAGCAGGGGCCGCCCTTCAACACCTGTCCTCTGCAGTAACTCAGGAACACAGATCTGTAAAGTGTTGTTCAAGTCTAAACAGTCTCTTAGTCCAATAGTATATCTGTCATATAAGAATTACTGTTAGGTTTTGTATAAACATATTCTTGTTTGTTTGCTGTTTGTATAAGTTAACTAGTTAAATGTGTCCACTCTGTGTTGTTAATTCTTATCTCTAATCTCCATCAAGTAGTTTTAGTGCTTGGTCGACTTCAAGTTAGACTTTTTTCCAACTATATAGGTTTTTGTTTGCATTCCTTTTAAGGTTTATTTGAATTTTACTCATTCAAGATCAAGATTAAGATCAATCAAGATTTTATCTAATTACTCTTTGGTTTAAAACCAATTCATACGTGAAATTAATAAGTCTAAAAGAGCTGATGTTCACTGGTCCAATAGGTTTCCACAAGTCACTGCAATCATGATAATGATTCTATTGATGATGCTATTCAATAGAAAAACACTAGACTTCAATGTCACAATGTCACAATATAGGCTGTAACAATTATTTGGTGAAAATACCACAACAACAGGCAACACCGAACCACAGGGCAAGCACAATACAAGAGTTCAAAGGTCGCAACACCAAGATGAGAACAAAGGTTATGAACCAAGAAGTGCCCAAACAACAATCGGTTACTTCACAAACAACTACAGACATGCCAGTTCACCACATAGACACAACAAACCAGTGAGCGTGCCTGACCATAGAGCCACAGAACATGCTAGTAGTGCTGAGTAGTTTAAAATGACTAATAAAAAAAATGTCACCAAGTTATATTTTTTTCAAACTAACCCTGCTCTTGTCATTTCACACCTACATCAATGGATAATAGATGCATAATGTAGTCCCATTATAACTCTATTATACATTGGATAGCTTTTTAATGGCACTACAGTATTATTACTAGAAGTGATACAATCTCGTGTGAGTAAAAAGCTTAAAAAAAACAAAAACAAAAAAAAAAGTTCACAACTGTATTGTGAAATGTAACAATTCAAATAATTAAAAGGTAAATTAACTAGGATTAATAGAACATACCTCCATATCTCCAGCTAGACCAGATAGATCAAATATGTGGTAAAGTTCAGACTGCAGTTATATTAGGGTCTGTGTTGTGTTATTGCCAATGATTACTATGATAAGGACAGCAAAGTCTATATTTGGTTAACACAGGACCAATGATGTAGGAGTGAAGAATTCAAAACAATGGTGACACATAAAGTGACTGAGCACAGACTTGGGAGCAAACCTGAAAGATACAAACAGACCATAAACACAACACCAAATCAACAGCAAACAGTGAGAGGTAGGGCTGAACAATTCTGTAAAAATTATGTGTAATTTTTCAGATTTGTGATAAGATTTGCAAATATATTTTTTTCAAAATCAAGATTGAGTTCACAGTGCATATTTCAAACATGTCCGGTGGCAATAACATTTGAGAGAAATAATAATCGTTAAACTCCTACAATAATTACATGTATTTCAAAAAGTTTGTATTGGTCTAAACTACAGGGTTAGCACATTTTCTTTTACATAATACAACCCCATACAGAGATACTGTTTTCTCTGCTCAGGTCATTACCCAAATAATTACAGACCTTGAGATTAGCTAATTGTGGCTATTCATACTGTGATTTTGATTTGATTTTGGTGATTGTTCAGCCCGAGAGAGAGTGGCAGAGCAGAACCAGAGGAGATTTACACAGACTGGGAGTGAGCGAGTCCAAGCTGTACCTTCAGAGATGCTCGAGAGTACGGAGGGACCCTGCCGTCGTATTTCCCTGAGATAATTCCACATGCCAGAGGAGACCAGGTCATGGCCCCTACACCTGAACATAAAGGGAGAGAGAGAGAAAGTTATAGTGTACAGAGAAGAGCGAGGGGGTGGACACGGTTTTACTTAAAGCCCCACCGTGAAACATTTCAACCAAAAAAAACGTAAAACAAAAGCCTTTCCATTTTGGATCTTTTAATTGCACTGAAAAAATATGCATCCTTATGTGAGCGGGCTTGCGTCTCCACAAACCTGACTCTTATTTAGCCTGGATAAGGGCCTCCTCCTTCTTGTCTCCATTGAAATGATGTTCCTTTGGCTATAATACATTCTATAGTATGGCATAAACGCATCTACCTCCATGAGGAATGTTCTGAAATATGGCTTTTACTTTCTATTTCCATAAAATCATGCAGCTGACATGCCACCTCCAAAAAGTTACACAATGTTACTTTATTGGATGCATCAAATGTGGACTGTAATTGGTTGTTTCAGTTTACATTAGTGAAAAGCAACATTTCTTTATTCTTTGTCCTCGTGGGATCATTTCACTGTAATCATTAATAAATGACAATTGCATGTTGATATGTGTTGTGTTGTCATGCATTAAAAAGTATGTAGTCTATACTTTTCATTACGCCATTTTTATGTTTAATGCAGCGCTATGCTTAAATACAGCACTATGCCATCTATAATTTTCCCACCCACTTCTTTGCCTGACAGCCTCTGTCATGCCCTGAGTGAGTGACAGGTAGATTTAACCAATCACAGTGAAGTGTGAGCTTTCAAAATAAGATAAGAGAACCTTTATTTGTCCCACAATGGGGAAATTCCAGAACACAAGAGTATCTCTTAAAGACTATATGAAGCTATTAGGTCTACAAGAATTATGATAAAACTGAAATCATGTCCAAGGAATTATGAATGCTTTAAGTGTTTTTTGCCATACTGTCCACCCTTACTTGCAAATATCACACAAAGAGTCACTCTCCATTCTTTTTAATGAAATGTGCTTACTTATTAACAGCTATTAGTTGCACATTTCATTTCTTCTAGAGGCTGCCTGAGCTAAGCTAGAAATGTCAGTGTAAATTTATCTCTGAGGCGCACAGCACAAGGCTAAACCCTTCCTCTGCCTTTAGTGCTCCAACAAAATCATTTTTATGTACTAGTCAGAGTCCAGGTGGGGCAGTAATAGCTCTTGCCTCCAAACCATTATCCACTGAGGGCTTATGTCAGGCCTCACCGATCTTGTGGAAGAGCTCCGGTAGCTGCACTTCCACCTTCTCTCTCTGGAACATGTGGTACTCGGCCTGTTCGCAGATGGGAGGGATCTGGTTGAACTGCCGCGCCACAGAATAGGCTTCCTAAAAACATAATGGGAAAAGCCAAAGAGAAGCCTGGGTTATTACACGCACCAGCTATAGAGGACAATAATGTGTAATAGACGAGAGTCAAATAGGGATGTTGCAATGTGAAATTTTAGCAGGTGACACGCTACCGGAAATTAAAGAGGTGGTAGAAAGGGTATTACACTTCTATGGCGTATTCACTGTTAACACATGTTACCTTGTATTGCTTTGAAAATGCTATATTCACCAAAAACAATGTATTAAAATGTTAGTTTCAGTTTAGTTTTAAATGCCAAGCCACACCCCCTTCAGAGGGCTATCACAACACAATCAACATTCATTCACATGCATTCGGCTTATGAAACTGCTGCGCATCACGTCAGGTTTGTGAAGTTGTAGTGTATTGTTTTATATCTTGCTCTTGTACATTTATGAAAAATTGCCGTGGAGGAGCATGAATGACGTAGACATGTGGGCTGAGCCTTGTACAGACTCGTACTGTTAACTGTAACGAGGGTTTGAATAGTGCCCGGGAAAGATCACTAGATTACTCAAAGATGCATGGACATATAAAACCACTTCAGGCATGTTCTCGATAAGGGAACAGTGTTATTAAATGGTAGAAACCTCCAAAACTTGAATACCCCCTTTTTCAATTATAAAACATATCACTCCTACTTGCTGCAAGAAATATATGTCCAAGTCTTGCAACAATACATTAACAACTGCAGTTGAATGGCTTACTTTTTATTTTCTATATAATTTCTAATTTGTTTTTACTTCAATACACATTTCTTTGCTCAAAACAACCATGTCCCTCATGTGACGTTAACATAGTACAGCAGATAAACCCATCTAGCATATCTGGACTATAATGTACACTGTATATATCCGCAAACATGAGTCTCACCATTATCTCCATGGGGCTCCAGCGAGACGTGCCCCAGTACATAGCCATGCCTTGATTTATCACATGGGTCATCGCTCGGACCGTCTCTGCAACAAAACAATGGGACAATTCATTACTCCAACTGTGCATCTCATCTGTCACCACAACCAACGAGAAATAAATGGACTGAAAGAACTGAGATGTGGAAGAAGGGAAACTACAATATTCTATGACAATGAGATGTAAAATAACTTCATTATTTGTATTTTTGATTGATGAGGTTGAAAATGTACTGTAAAGAAAACACACTTTGCAAAAGGCAGGGCATGTTAACGATAGAGGAGAGCAATATATCAAATTTGATAGTGCTGATATGAATGTCTTGGACTTTGACAGTGACAAAGATAGAAAAAAATTGTCCTTTTACTGAAGAAATGGAAATATAAATAAAAAAATATCAACACTGCAGTTTGCCTATAGTAATAGTACATAGAAGTAAATATAGTAACACAATCATAAAAGTATGTGTTTACTACAAAGAAAAGGAACCAAAGCTAACAAGGTTGGTCCATTAGTAGTGGTAGTAGTAGTACATGCAATGATTTTGAGTAATATCCTGTTTACAGTCCTTCACCACAGGCTGATAAATGTATGTTTGTTTCTATAAATAACATGTGTTGGGGATTATTTTCCTATTAACGCACTGAAAGGCTCGGTGAATGTCAGCGAGGGATTACAGACATGCAGCTCTCTTACTGTTCGACAGGTTTCTAAGCTGAAGAACACAAATGTATTTTCACCAAATGGATTATCAACTGACCTTTAACTGTGGTAAATGGTGTAGTTGTTGTTATCCTGAAGTAATGTGTCTCCGCTGACTCTCTGTTCACTGTTACTGTGTTTTGTGTGTTATTGGAAATCGAAAGGTAAAATGTGTGCAACTGCTGTTACTTTGACTTCATTTTTGAAGTCTCACACTCCAATAACCATTTCAGTTGTGAATATTTGAAACATTTATGTAAGTTAATCTGTAAAAAAGAATATAGTTGCAAATTATAATTAGTAATATTTTGTGATTCATCTTTGAATTAAAAGGCAATAATTTAAAAGTTGCTTTGCTCCAGGTTTTGTGGGGCAAAACAAGCACCCATATAATTCAAAGTAGAATTTAAATGTGTTGTTTTTGATATGTAAAAACAGCACATTTAATGCTATCATGAATGATCACAAAACCTTAAGGGAAGTCAAGGAAATTTCAATTATTTGATATGCAAGCAAGAAATCAATCAGGTACATTTTTTTCCCCCTCCAATTCCTTCTTCCTGTCACTGTCAACCTGCTGCTTTTGAAACTCACACTATCAAAATATGGCAACTCACATAAAAAAACCTAAACCTTTCCAATCATCACCGCCGTAGCAGCCAAACCATCTGCCTCCTCAGCCTTTACATCTCTTCCTCTTTACAATCACCAGTGCGTAAGAATATGACATGCTTCCCCATTTTACCCCTTACAAAACAATTTCTGCCTCATGGTTTAACATTATCTGCTTACATGTAAGTAGACATTTGCATCATTGACTTGAGGTGTGATTATAAGCAGTGTTTTACAATGCATATAAATGACACAGTTTGACAGGAACAACAACAGCGGTTCACACCTCCATAATGCAATGTGTTGTCAGCCTATTGCTTCAGTTTAATCATGCTATGTGATAAATGAATATAACTAAGTTTAAGCTATACCTGTAACAACGGTGCCAATTCACACATGGAAACTAATGAGAGACTTTAGCAACAGCAAAAAACGTTTGGATGATCATTTAACAAAATTACATTTGTTGGTTGCTTTGTCTCTGCTAATGCTTTAGCTACAGTTTTCTATGAGGCGTTCAGGTTCATTTCAAATGCACTGTTGTCACATCGAAACAGCGTTAGTTCATTTGAAAAGGACATTACAACTTCTCTGCCTAATTAACATTAGTTAACAAATGAATTTGCCAATGCACAATGTAATCCCACAGCAAGACAGGCTGTATTTCTCATTTCTGTGTCCATGAAAGTCCCAAACAACTATGTCAAACATTCAAAAGAAATTCATTAGCATTTACCACAAAATAACAAAAGACACAACTGACAAAACAGAAAATATGAGGTTTCTTTCAATGTTTTTGGAATAAATCCCAGACAACAAAAATACATAACTTGCTTCACAGAGAACATTGGTCTTGGTCTTTTCTTTATTTCATCATCCTCAGGTCATACTTAATGTTTTATAAAGCTACTCATATAAATACACTGGCTATGTTTACACGCACACCAAAGCTCTATCTGATTTCAGGAGTTCAGAGTGATTGAGATTATATTGATATATTATTGAAAACATGCAAACAAGTACATCAGATATGAATAATTTCATTTCTTTCTTTGTTCACACCTGTGCAGGTTTTGACAAGGAAAAATATGCAAAAAGAGCAAACCAACTTTAAAGTAATAGTAGAAAGTTAAAGCCATACTCCATTGAGATATATAAGTTTTATGCCATACAGCGGAAAATTACAGCCAAAGGAACAACATTTTCATGTAATCAAGCAGAAAGAGGCTCTCCTCCAGGTCAAATAAGAGTCAGGTTTGTGGAAATGCATTAGATGCTTAGTGCATTTTTTTAGCCAAAAAGTTTGGCCTTGGGGCTTTGAGACAAAAATGTAAAAAAAAATGTATAGCTTGAAAGACTTATTTTAACGGTAATTATACTTGTACATGTGTCCTTGAAATACAACAGTTCTAGTTGTATAATACAACAAAATCCATTGATTAACTGACACATGATCAGATTTCTTTTGTGCATGTAAACACACAGTAAAAATCAGATCTGATTATTGGGTTATGCATAAATGTACCCACTGACTGTAATATCTACTTGAACCAAAATAAACATGGCTCACCTCTTTTTGCCCTGTAACTGCTAAGAGAATCACAGATGGCCTGGTTAAGTAAGACTTAAATTCACCCATTCCACCATTTTAGTATGCAAAATCACATCTGAACTTTAGCATTTTAAGCAGCAGAAGCTATACGTGGCTAGGGTAGAACACGGGAGACGCTTGAAGCAAAGGCAGAAACTTGGCCAGTGCTAGACCTTTTGACCTTTGATCCCTGAGAGGAGGTGCAGATGCTAACTGGACCAGCTGAGCCCACACATAGCTGCCATTTTAAAAGGTCTCCTCCTCAGCATCTCTCTGCCTTCTCTGTGGAGGTGGGAGCACCCGGACACAACACGGACAATTTAAAAATAAACATTTCATAGGAACAGATGAGGTGTATTATTACTAAGCAGCATTCACAGATCAACCAGACCAATGGATTCATTTATCAGAGTAAAATGTGTGTATAAGGTGGAAAGGGAATTATTTTCAGATATGCCAAAATGGGCAAGTGCAAGGATTTGAGTGAGTGTGACAAGTTCCAAACTATATTCTTAATTATTCTATTTTTTATGACTATTGCGCCGGACATCTCCAAAGCTATAACTTTTTTGGGATATTTCTAGTCTGCAGTGGTCAGTATCTATCAGTAGTTGTTGTACAAGATAAATCTTTCAATATTAGATTAAAAAAAACATGGCTTAATGCTAAAAATAAATTAGGATAACATTAGAGTGGTGACTACAATTAGTCTAAGTCTTCACAAAATGAATAAAAGTCAGTGTAATGTCCCCCACAGGCATGGAAACCTAACCTTTATGTGTGTGTGTGTGTGTGTGTGTGTGTGTGTGTGTGACAATACTACCTTCCATAGGCGTGTTGGGATCCGGTCTATTTGCAAAAACCACATCCACGTAGTCCAACTGGAGTCTTTCTAAAGATGCCTTTAAACCTAAAATAGAAAAGCTTGTAAATAGACATCGTACAAAATTTTGACTTAAGTACAAAATAAATGAAGCAGTTAACAGGAAAGTGGTCTAATAATATTACATACATCTATTTTGTGTATTTCGTTCACTGTACACTTATTTTAGTCCATATATCTCCTTCTTACCCTGTACTGCACATTTTTGGTTCTTCATAAAAAACTAATCAAAGTCTGAATAATTAGTGCATATAGAAAAGCCTTTAAAATTCAAACAGTTAATTATTCAAACGCCGTTGCATTTCCCAGGAGGCGTCCTCAACATGGGAGAATTTTGTTGTTGTTTTGTCAGCATTTAATCCCATAATCTGCAGCACTGCGACGTACCTTCTATAATGTGTTTTCGGGATAAACCTCTTTCAGTCTCAGCTCTGCAAAAAAACAAACGACATCAGAGGCAATTATAGGAAAAAATGAAACTGCTAGTATATGAGGAACTATTGGATTCTCAGAGGAAGGGCTAAGCAATACATCTGGAATGAAATATGAAGTGTTTACAGAGAGGACGGAGTTTAATTTACTATCTAGAGGTTCTCACTTTTTCAAACAAGAATCAATCAAAATAATGAAACGTTTACTTACTTCCCACCCCAGAAAATCTTTGTAGTTATGACCAAACTTGAACGCCTACAAACAGGAAAGACCATTACAACGGCAGTGGAATATAGGGTACACACTTAAATGCCATATTTCAATTTTGGTAGTAAAAATGCATGAAACAAGGTGAGATAACAACATTTATGTTCTAATTGTACGTGGTCCCGTTTTGAAAAATAAATAAATAAATAAACAAACAAACAAATAAATAAATAATAATAATAATAATACATGTGAAAACAAAAAGGTATCTTCTAAGACAAATGATTAAAAAAAGGTGAGAATTTGCCCACTTGTGCTTGGTTTTATACAAATTTGTTGGAATTATAGGATAATATATAATGACCAATCCAATCAGAAAATGCAATTACATTTTTGGACCAAAAAAAAAGTTAACAGCCCATTTATTACATAGTGATAGTTTAGTAAATGCTTTTTTGCTAACACCATTTGATTTCAAAGTTTGTGATACTGTCTTGAATTTTTAGCACATTTGTTGTCGGCCAAGGTGTTATGATACAGAAGCTAACAATATCTTTGTCTCTGTTCTACTTTTTACATGCATCAGTGGTTACTCTAAGGCTCTAACTTTCCAGAGCAATGGAGATGCCAATCAAAGATACAGATAGAAAATTACAAATTAGCGTTAGCCGATGCATTATTTAGCTTCATTGAGGATGGACACGGGGCTGTAAGCATGGCTAGGCTGTCAACATTAATCTTTCAGCTCTGTAACAAAATGTTCCAGTTCACAACACACTACCTCCTCCCAATATGTGCAGGCAAAGAGATGATACCAGATTAGGAAGGCGGGCAGGTGGGGCGGAAATTAAAAAATACCAAAAGTGATTAAAGTGTGGCTTTATACCTCCATCCTTTCTTCTTTATGATGTTCCCAAGCACTACCTCTGCCCTAAGAACAACAAGCAGAAAACAGTTATTATATTACATATATTACACACAGGGGGCCTAAAAATATAAATAATTGTAATTTCTGTAGTTCAGTTTAAGGTGTGACATATTGACCGATTCAGTACATCAAAAGTGAAGCATTTCAATTGTTTATGTGACAATTCTTACTATCAATTTTGTCTTGTTATAACACTTACAAAAATAAAATCAATTAATCAAGTACCAGGTAACTTTCTGGAGGAAAAGAAAAAGAGAGAGAAGGAAACAAACAAACAAACATGTTTTATGTTTGTCTTTTTTTGGCTAAAAGGTAACGCGGTGGTGCTTTAAAGAATAGCTATACATCTACAAACTGAACCAGTTATAGTTTAATTTTGGTTATATGGAGAAATTATACATTATGATTTACATATTAAACAGAGCCCAAAAGGAGAAGATTGAAGAAAAAAAGACTTATTTGCACCTACCCCAAATCCCAAAGGATTTAGCATGTGAAAGTCAAATACAAAACTGTAACGTGTTTTGATTTGACTAACATACATGCAAAAAAACTATTTATTATGTTGCACTTTTATTGAATCACTTCTGTGCAAGACATTGAATAATTTAGGGAGTTTTGGTGGCCACCTGTTTAGGCCACAGTGTGAGTTGGCAGGTGCAGTAATAGAGAGTGGATGAGACAGGTGCTCCATAGGGCCACTCCAATCATTACCGTCTACAGGGAGGTAATGACTGGCGTTAAGAGGGAGCTGAGTTCAACATGGGGCTCATTAACTGGCCACAACCCTGTCTGCTGTACAATACACACCTATAGACGTAACCCCAGTGTAAACAATGTTGACTCCTTATGATAGCAAAACTGCACAACAAAATATGCAGGGACCGTATAGTTTCAGACTCAAATATTCAGTCGAGGTTTTCATAGAGACAAAATGGCATTATAATAGCAGTAGAGGTAAAACAGTTGCTAAAGAAATGCTATGTGGTTCAAAAGAAAGTAAAGTTAATCAGCTAATACTGAAAATGAGTATTTGATGAGACTAAGACTGTTAATTTTAGTTTAATTTTTTTGTGCAAAATATAAAAATTGAGTGATAATTTTAGAAGACCAAAGGTTTTCATTTATGCAACTTATTATGTTGAATGGCGTCAATAGTTCTGATATTTTCACTGTTATCAAGGACATACCTCAAGGCTCTGTACTAGGGCCACTCTTAATCATCATAATAATCAAGGCTTCACAGAAATAAATTTTGAATACAGAGGGTTGCTATGATTTGGTGGGCTGTTAAAGACATATACAAAAAATGTTGACTTTTAGCACATTGACAGATCCAGATTAAAACTTCCCTACTTCTGGACACAGCTTCTTAACTTTTATGGTTACTCAGCAGGACCAGACTAATGTAAAGTTGGTATTGAACAACTATCCTGGTATGGGCCTCACTCTGATTACATTTTGATGCACTCTGTGAAAGTGCTGTATCGTGATGTTTAAACTCACTCCATCAATACCTCTTAACACACTTAAGACCTTTCCTCCTCCATTTAACTCCACAAGAACCTCTTCAATAAAACTATTAGATTTTTCATTTCCTCCTTATCGTGTCATGATACATTTTAAAGCCAGACTAAAAGCCGGCTGGACTTAAGGTATTACTTTTTAATTACTTCTTTACATTAAACAATATACAATATAATATATAGAGTTGAGTTGTTATCTCAATCACACCAAATGTAATTTTCAAATTGTCCCTTCAAGTGTTTTCACAAAGTGTTATTGATCATGCACTTGATAAATTAAATTATTAAAATATTAAATTAAATGTTTGGTTTTCAAAACGTTGCTGTACTATCTCATGTAAAATCTTTTTCACAGTTGGAGGGACTTTACAGAAAGGCCCCACATGGTCTGGGAGTCGAACTCGGGACCATGTGCTAACCACTCTGCCACCATTTCACCAAATCTGTTATGTTTTCAGATTATATTTTCATTTTTTTTAACATACTCTTCTGTTTTGACAAATTCCCTCTCTACACACCACATTTCTCCTGCTGTATTCCTTATAAGACCCTCCCCCTGCACCAGCCAAACTGAGTGTCTGCTCTATGTATTAACAAAACAAGTTCTTTAAGAGATGAAAAGAACCATACCAGTTTTTTTCTTTAAACTCAATTGACTAAATGTCCTTCAAAGGGACGGTCAATTGGAATAAATGACAAGACCCATAAAACAAACAAGGAAAAATGTCAAGCTATAATTGCTTTATAGATCATTTATAGATTTTTGTTAATCTTTGAGAGTGAAATTCTACTCTTTGGCAAGCTTCAACGCACATGTCAATAATCTACTGGTGCATATGAGTATTTAATTTGATTACCATTTAAAGCCTTAGGATTCAATTCAAAAACAATGTACGCATCATGTATGTATGTCCATTAAGGTCCATTATGACTTGAAATGAATGAATTGTTACAAACTACTCATTTTATTTTGGACATACATCAGTGATTATTAGTCCTAATACATATAATTTAATAGCTTTTCTGAATCTCTTTAAAAAAGCAACTGGTGCACTGGAAAATACTGTAGTTTTCCCCCACTGTACTACACTGTGGTGATTTGTTTCAATGGCAGTCAAGTAAAATGCAGGTATGACCGTATACTGTTCAGTAAAGATGCACAGTGATATTTGATCATTTATTTATAATTTACTTATAATGGTGGCTGGGGTTTGTAGTGTTAAGAAAGTTTTAATGTTTAGAAAAATAAAATTAATACTCAGCTAATTATTCACAGTTTTAAAAGCTTTGATGAAGTGTGAGCTTGGTGAAAACAACAGCAGACACGCTGAGAGCCTAATTGCGCACATTTATTTTGATCCAATGTGCCATATTGGAACTGTTGCAAAAATCAATGTGTAAATATGAGAGTGATGAGTTAGACCTTTAACTGTTTTGGCGTTTAGGGCTGCGCCAAAACAAATCGACCGGAGACTCAGTCAACATCTGCCAAAAACATGGATAAACAAAGACTAGACACATCATTTATCTTTCAGTTTTAGAGCAGGGTGGCAGTTCTTTCCAACAGTATTTCATGGAACAACTGGCTACCTTGGCTAATTGACTAACAATTGGCTAACCTCTAATGTAACTTTAAACATTGCCGTTTGTGGTGATAATTGATAAAACTGTCAACAATTTTACAACTTTTTCTACTTGTTATTAGGGGGATAGAATGTATCTATATCGCAAACCATGCACATTTTGAGAACCAGTGATCTAGAGAGCCATGTTCCCCATTATAAGAGAAGACTATGGTTTGCCTTCTTAGTCTAAACAACTTGACAAAAATAGTGATACAAATGATACTTTATGCTATTGTCATTAACATATAAGTGATTATATTTAATCTGTAATCAGTGCTTTAAGTGACATTTTACTCCAAAAATTGTAATTGTAATTGTAATAAAATGATTCAAATATGGACTGCTTGCACCACCATGGCCTAAGTATAAACCTATGGGAAACACAGAGACTTTAAGAGCCAGTAGCCTTGAATGTTTGTTATGTGAGAAATCCATTGGTGTCTTAAGCGTCTAATGAAGAGCGGAGAGAAGCGCACATGAAAGCCAGGGGTGTACAGGCAAACTCAGATATGTGTCACATAATCTGCTTTGGTGCAGGAGGTGTCAGGATTAGCACCTGTGCCTGACTGCGCACGGTGGCAGGCTATCGCTAACATTAGCACGTGCCGCTGCGGCTCTGTGCAGTGCTCCGCCGGATCTGTGTCACTCTGGGGGGATGTGGGGTTCAAAGGTCATAATTCAATGTCAAGGATCAACTTTCTGCCCCTGTCTGAACATGATCGAAACACAACAGACTGAGTTCAGTCCAGACCTCCGGCGTGGTTTTCTGTTCTGAAGACTTTTTGAAAAACATCGGAATTAAGTAATCTCACATTTCTTTTCTTTCTGAAAAAATTGTATGATTTTTATATCCAGAAGTAAGATTTATTTTGTTTTTTTACTTTTGTTCTTTTGTTAGTGTTTCATAGTGAGATTGATCTTTTTAGAATTCTGAAGTTAATGCCATAAATTATAATAGTACGAACAATACATTTTATTTATACAGTGCTTAAAGACGTGCAGAAATGGTACAATAATAAAAACAAAGCAAGCAGACAAAGCAAAAACATAACAATTTTGACATTTATATATTTCCTAAACCCAAATATTTGCTTTTAGTATTTTCTCAATATTTACACCACTATCTTTATATTTTTGTCATTTTTTCTTTACTTAATTTCCAAACCTGACACCAGAAAAGTGTGCACCCTTTTGTCTGCTCCTGCCATTATAAAAAACAAATGAAATGTGGTTCACTACTCTACTAAATGCTTATACTTTAGCTTAAGCGCTTTATTTTTTGGTGTGTGGCTCCATTCACTTCTTAATAAATCCAATCCAAAAACTAGAATTATTCCTGGGGGGATTACAAAGTGACTTGCTGCCGTTAATCAGTGGTACTGTTAGCACGCATAATCCCTTAGATTATTTCAAAGCGAGTTACTACAAAGGCAGATTAATCCAAGATTGACTTCAGAGCAGCAAAAAGCAAGAACGCTCTGTGTGGCTAAAAATATAGTCACTGTCTGTCTTAGGAATTAGAGCCACGAATCTCAACTAAACAAGGTGATGACAAATGCATAGGAATCTTAGTTATATGTCAGATTGTAGAGTGTTGAGTGTTGAGTGTTTTGTACATAGTGGTTAGGCCTGTCACGATAACAAATTCTGAAATGTGATATATTGCTGAAGTAGATATAGACGATAAATAATAATATTGAAACCAAACCATGAAGCAGATTTATCCCCCAAAAAACTATACTAACTGTACAATATATATATAAAAAAAAACACAAGATGACATAACGTAACACTTAAGTAATTCGTTTGTGTCTATAATGAATCACTGAAGTTCATAATTCAACTTTCTACAGCTCAAATCTTATCATATTGCAAAAAATAACTAAAAATATCCCACTACTGCAAAGAAAAAGTACACAGGATAAATACTGACTCCCAAAAAATATTGTTCCATCTGTCATGTATTGAACAAATGTTGATATAGTAATTATTGTGACAACCCTAATTGTATAATAGTAAGAACCAAAAAAAAAAACAAACATTGTGAGTATATTAGAAGCAAATAACAACAATAACACTTCTATTAAATTTAAAAACACTTAAATGTTTGATTTTTGACTGTTTATGCCATTCATTTTAGCATTCATGCACTTTGATTTCATAAAGCTGGTAACAAACTAGGGCAATGGTGATCTATTATACAAGACAATGTAAAAAAAAAAAAAGTGAATTGAGGATTTCACAATTTTGGGCCATACATAATTGAGAATAATACTATAATTTTGATGTTTCTTTTCACTTTCTAAACTTTGACGGCCTCCTTACACTGATGATGTTCTTTATAAAGTACTGTCTCTTCGCAGTAAACACATGTATGCACTTTATGTAATTGTCAGCCTCCAGGGGGCATTTCACGGATGTGAAATTACACGTTTCCTATATTTATCCTGTAAACTCCAGGAATGACTCAGTGGGAACAGTACAGCTGCTGTATGGCCTCAGATGCCAATGTTTTTAACCTGAAACATTTTCTTTTGCATCACTGCATTATATTCACACTTGACATGGCTTCTGCATGTTTGTCTCCTCAATAGAACCAACAGTCAAGCCCAAAATTATAATGATATATTCACATCCAAGGAAGACTTTGAGTGAACTTCTTTTAAATAACAATAATGAGTGGCTAAAAGGTGTTCCTATTAGTTGTATTTTTTTTTTTGTTAAATTTTCTAAAGGTGCACTACTGGTATTTAAAGTTTTCCATAGGAGGGCTTGCCACCTGCTTTGGCTGGAATATTCCACAGTAAATATCTGCATGTATAAATAATATTTCCATGGAGACAAGCAGGTGGTGGACACTACCAGAAAATCAGCATCAGTAATGAAATGTAAATACTTTATTATTATTTTTTTCAATGTTTAAATAATAGTTGACACTGGGAATTCTGACATTTTCTTTTCCATAGATGTCTTTTCTGTTGCAATATTCACTTCTCTCCAAATTTACGCACATAAAATCTTTCAGGTCTGGACCACATCACTGTGTCAACCCTGTTTCCTGCCAACCATCTCCTCACCACTTTACCTGTCTAAATAGGCTCATTGTCGGTGCTGGGATGGGAATAATTTGGGGTTCGTATAGAGCGGGCTTTATGGTGCATTTATGACGAGCAGATGTGCCAGATTGAAACGCCCATACCTCTTCATTCTGCAGAGAAATGACCAGTGGTATCCATTTTACTCACTTTCCAGCCGCGTAGACCTCGGCTGTGTCAAACAGATTGATGCCATTTTCATAGGCCAGAGTCATCAGCTGCTCCGCCATCTGGTGAGAACGAAGGGGCACAAACACGTGGTTAAAAGATCACTAATGTATGAACGTGATAGGCTCTCATACAACATCCAAAATATAACTTCAATCAATATCGTCTGGTAAATATTGACAGCCGACCTAATCTTAGGCAAACGTATTACTGGGGTCACATTGGCAGTGTATCAAAGTTGTTGTTGTGAACAGTATGCGTATGGGGATATCCAGTATATTCTCTACAATTAAACCTACAAAACATGCTGCAAAACGAGCTGATGAACAGTAATAAAATAGCAAAAAAAAAATTATAATAATGTTTTTTTGAAAGTGAATATGTTTCGCTATTCATCCAAGTAGCTTTTTCAGTTCTGATAAGTTTCTGGTAAGTTACTGCTTTATATTTGTCTGAAGGGAAGCACCAACTATGATGAAACAAGGAGTCTGTTATTAGTTCAGTCCATTGAACTATCCTAAGGTGTGAACCATAACCTGTGTCACAGTAATTGAATAACTGTGTAATGTTTCTAACAAAGGTATAAAGTGATATTTTTACACATGTATTTTTATTTTACAGTCACATTTTGTCTGATACATGCACAAGAAAACAATGACACTATAGAATATATGACAAATTCTGATTTTTCCCATCATGGGTATAACTACTCGCAGCAATGTTTGAGCATTTCACTGAAACTACTGTCACTCTCTATGTTTTAATCTAAACTTAAATATAATGTAATGAAGTCATTGTTTAACTACTCCACGGTGTAATCTCTTTGCAGACTGTACCATGTTGAGCAATCCAAAACAGATATGTTGTAAGGGTGGATTTTCCTACACGTTTGACTGGTGTTAAAAAGACAACATCCATGTGTTCTCACCTCATCTGTTATCTGTCCTCCGAAAGTGACCCATGTTCCTGTGGACAGAAAGAGAAGAGGCTCAAAATTCACATGCGAGCTTTAAGATGAGATCACTGATGCTACACACTGTACACTGGAGCTGCAGGGTTAAATATAACACTTTTCATACTCCACACAAGCATGTGCAAAGACGTATGTGTCTCCAAAAGTACTGACAGGCCACGAGGGGAGACACGTGCTCAGGGTCTGGTCCAGTTTGGCCTCAGGTTCAATACGAATTATCATCAGCATATGAGAGAAAGTGTCGGCGTTGGCGTTGTTGCCGATAATAAGAGACATAAGAGACAGATTTCCCTATTAATTACATTGTACTTTTTGCTGAAATATCTAAAAATTAAATTCACAAATATTGAACCTGATCATTTCTATTAGATACTGGACCCTAAAATCTGCTATATTACAACAAAAATCTGCATTTGAACCATGTTAATTTTAGCTGCCCTAAATCTGTATTAATCATGATTGGCCAATAGAAGGTTGTGATGTCATCTGAAACCCAGAAATTAATTGAACATTTAACATTAACTCTAGCATGCGTTCAAAGCGTATGTGTCACCTATCTTTACATGCAGAGTACTTTTACAACAGTATTTCTGTGAGATACATCACCTAATTTCATCTCATCTGCTCGCTCTCCCTCACCTTCTCTCTAAGCAAATAATGGACACCCACTTGTCATGTAAGGTAGGCCTACTATTACAATTGTCAGTTTAACAAACTCTACAAAATAGGGTTCAGCACAAATCTACAATCTTAGGAAAACATGGATATAACAAATGTATTTCTAGGACTTAAACTGAAGTGGATTGAACGATGCAAATAAAATCTCTTCCCTTATCACGGCAGGGCTGCAGCCCTGAGTGTGTCTCTTTACAGCAGAGGTCTGTGGGGTTATCACATCAGAAGTCCATTATACAGTGACTCTTACCTAATCCCAGGCAGGACACCCTCAGGCCCGACTTTCCAAGGTTTCTGTCAAAGAAGAGACTCGTATTAATATTAATGCAGCACTGAGATGGCACTGATCTGTGGCATTTTACACTTCACTGGGGAATTAGCACAAGATCGGCCCCCAGCTGATCAAATAGCCCTGTCATACAAGTGTAAAGTTTAGCCCAAGACATACAGTCGAACAGTCAAATATCACATTAATATAAAAGACATGGCAATTTGTTCAGTAGTTTAGCAAAATCAAGTATCAGTAGTATAACTTTGAAGTATTTGTTCGGTGAGAGCAGCAATTATGTTTTATGATTAAATGCAGTATGGCTAGGCCTGTCATGATAACACGTTTTGAAGCACGATAAACCGCTAGAGATGTATAATGATAAACGATAATATCAAAACTATTTTTTGCCACTGACACAATAACAATACTGCAGAAGAAGAAGCTCCCAGTAAATCATTTTTAAATAGACAGTCTCATTAAAAGGTTTGAGCTGCAACAAATACATAACAGAATGAAGCAGTAATTAGCCACAGAAGCCACTTATTCTACCATCTACAGCTCAAATATGATCAAATTACAACTAAAATAACAAAAATATGAACACGTTTGTAAAGAAATTGTACACACGCTAAACATTCAGCCCCAAAAAATATCGTTCCAGCTAAAATAAGTGGATATAGTGATCGTGACAGGCCTAACTATGTCTGCGTCCACACTTGGTTTAGTCCTGATGTAGACTTGGTTTGGTCCTGATCTAGTCCTAGTTTATTCATAGTCCAATTTTCATGTGGTGTGGTAGACAAGTGTGAACATCTGTGTAATACAATTTTGCCTCAAAATGCTTTAGGCCAGATGTTGCTCAGTGATTCAAGGTTGACAGTACGTTTCCTGCTCTGGTCAGGTCACATTATCTTTGTGTTTTTTGGCAGGATGCACAATTCTTCTTTACATGTAGCAGTTTTGTAATAGAGGGCATCTGGCATAACTCACCGTTGTTTATTTGCAGTAAATGAAATGCATAAAATGTTCTTTGTGTATTCGTGAGTGTTTGAACTGAACTACTGAAACAAACTGAACATTTGGTATTTTTAATGGAGGTCACAATCTGCCACGTGCCATAGAGATGTTATTGCTTCGCCGAGAATGTTCCACAGAATGATGTTAAACTTGTCTATCTGTCAATGGAGACAAGCATGTGGTGCCAGGTTACAGGTCAGATCTGTGGGCAGGCAATCCAACAAGAAAAAAAGCATGTTTTTCAAGGTATTCATGATTTTCAGCAATAAAACACCCCAGCCACATTAAACTAAATGTTAGTTAGATAGATAAGTTTAATGGCACACTGCGGAACATTCCAGGCAAAGCTATAAGATCTCCATGGATACAAACAAATGCCAAACCTCCACCAGAAAAGTCACCCAACATATCTTTAACATAGATTGTACAATTACTATAACACTCACAAGAGAAAAATACAGTGTACTTAATCCCCTTGTAGTGAAGCCTTTAGTTGAATAAAAACTTGCAGTTCAGACAAATATGACACAAGTATGAAACTAAAAATACACCTAAAATGGGGAATAGTGTGTGAGTGTGCAGAGGCGTGTCAGCGGAGATGTTCTTCTTAAAAAGTCCCATTCTGACACCCAGAGCACCGGGATCCCTTAGCCCAGACTGACTCAAATCCCTCAAAGCAAAGCACACAGACAGGACTTAAGCTCACAAGGTGTTTATCGCAAAGCTGGAGTTTCTGAGGTTTTGCACTGACAACCACAACTTTAAGAGGAGGAGTGGGGTTTTTGTCAGAGCATTTCAAGTTTGAGTCATTTGCCGTCTGCATCAGCCACTGAGCAGGCAACACCTAAAGATATCTTTCACACACAGAAGTAGTATAGTTGTACAACACAGAAGTATTAGCGAGGAGATGGCCCTGTCTTGCAATGGTAAAGATGTAGTTCTCAAATCTTCACTTGATCTTTGAGATACACAACTTACACTCACAATAAACTGGGATATTGACCAAATTTAATTTCTAGATTTTTTTGTTATACTGACAAATAATATTATGACAATCAGAAATTTGGTGATTCAAGTATCTAACAAACGTAAATTGAAAAAATAGTCATTTGAAATAAGTCTTATTTGGCCCATATTGGGGTGACAGTAGCTCGGTTGGTATTGAGTGTTTGTCTACTGATCCAAAGGTTGGCAGTTCGAATCCCGCTCAGTGTCTGCGTACGTTGGTGTATGAATGTGTGTGTGTGAATGGGTGAGTGGTTCCCTGATGTAAAGGGCTTTGAGTGCCTTGAAGATAGAAAAGCTCTGTATACAAAAGTGACCATATTGTATTATGACTCGTTTTGCTACTGGGCAAACAAACTGTATAACCAACAATGATAAAAATACAACTTTCACTGCCGCGGCACAAGTTCGTTTCACAAAATAAAGTGTGCCTCTTCTTGACCTACATATAGGACACAAGATAACAATGTGAAAAGATAAAAGCAACTTAGCACCAAAGATGATGTAACATGTGCAGGAGTGAGTGAGCGTGTGGGAGGAAATCCAACATATTTTTGCAAGACGGTCGGTATAGAAACAGCAGTGGGTTAGGGTCAAAGCACCGCACTGGACTTGAGAATATGAGTGTGTATTGGGATTATGGGGGCTGTATGTTAAGATACAAGATGTGAAACTATTGTAGTGAATACGAAAAACTAAACTGTTGCCAGGGAAGATGGTTTCTTAATGAGAACAAATATGGTACAGTGTTACTATTGCATTGTAAGTTGACAACAATAACTCATAGAATATATTGCCCGCTGAACAGATGGTTGATGGTTTGATTTCCACTTTCTTCGATGCAAACTGCGATTGGGTCGTTGGGCAAGACAAGCCAAATTTGACAACAGAATTTGTGGCACTGATGTATGATTGTACTTGTACTGTAACTGCCCCAGTGCAGTTATGGCTATCCATGGGTTTCAGAATGATGAGAAATTAGCAATTTAAAACAAAATATTAAAAGTTATCGAAATATTGCCTATAACCAAAACCTGAAACCCATGAATACAAAGAGTGAAATGAGCTTTTTTCATGACAAATGTTTTTCTTTGCTCTTTCTACACACACACACACACACACACACACACACACATATTACACATATTTACTATTTTGAAATCTATGACTTTCCAATTTATAACAAAACTCTAAAAACAGCCAAAAGAACAATCTTTCGTGCGCTTTCATCTTGGTAAACTGTATTTTCCCTATTATTCTTCCACAAATAGCAGCTCATTATAAAGATTTGCATTGGTCAGTGAGGTTTGAAATGTGGTTTTCTGCAGGAGTGAGCTGAGTCAGGCCTAATCCGGCGACACCAGGACGTCCCCCACGATCCACAAGGTCGGCATGGGCCCTCAAGCAAACCACAAGAGCCCTGTACAATTAACTGCTCCTTATAATTGCCTCAGTAAATACCCCTCTGGGCTAATGGTACACTAACCACAAATAACCAAAGGAGGCTTAATGAGTCGAGTGTTTTCAATGACAAACAGTGAAAATTCAGTTATGGCTGCATGTTGTCTAATACTCTGAATAAATGCAACTTGAATGTGTATATTTAAACTCCATCTTGGAATAGTGGAAGTTGGTTCGGATTTGTGAAGCTGTAACCAAAATCCATAAATCTATCTGCGTGTCAGTGGTATTCTAACATTGCAAGATGGATTGGCTACACACTCCTAAAACAGAAATTGTTCTCTTAATTTTAACAAAGAAAAAACAGCATGTGAACTTGCATCTTAATAGGAGTCACAGAGGGCCTTGGATTAATTCTAAAATCAATTATACTGCGTTCCATTTATGCTCAGAGGTCGGAACTCGGACCTTGGAATGGCATTTTTTTCCGAGTTTCTGTGAAAAACAATGACCAGTACATTACAGTATATGTACCGTAACAGCTTAAAAGTAGCAAACAAAACTAGGAAAGTGCTCAAATTAAAATGCTGATCAATTTATGTCACTTTATTAACCCGGACACTGTTATTACATTTGTTACTTTCGGATTAACGTTTGAACGTAAATTTCTGCTTTTGTTGACATTAGTTCCGTGTATTCGTCATTAGCATAACAGAGAATAACATTGTATTTGTAACTGCAGAGGCTCAACAGCTGCGCAGGAGCAGGTTCACAGAAGCAGATGGACAGGAGGGAGCATCTAAAGGCAAAATAACAAAAGCATGATCAGTATTTTTTGTTGGATGTCATACTACTACAATACACGAGGCGCGGCCATGTTGGATTTTCTCGGAACCAGCTCAGAGTTCTGAAATGCTACTCGAGTTTCTGAGTAGGAATTCCGAGATCGCGGGGGTGCTCCGATGTGAATTTACAAGTTGGAACTCGGAAAATCTGACCTCTGAGGACAACTGGAACGCAGCATTAATAAGTCTGTTACTCTTGTTCATGAGTTATAGAGCGGCACATTAGATCTTGACTTTTAATTAAAAAACAAAAACATAAATTGTTTATTTTGCAGTGTCAGCGCAATCACTTCTTGTTTGAGATTAGACATTTATATTCCACTTCATCAGTCTTTTGTTTCTTCTAATGCCCCAAATAAAAACGACTGCTTTTTCAAAAATGTTATAATATGTTTTAGACAGCATCCAACTACTTTTTTTGCCTCGGGCTTGTTCTTCATAGGCTACTGAAAGGTATGTTATTATCAAACTCAAATTTGCATTGCATTATCCCACATTCTTCCACTTTCGTAGTAAATTGTTGCTTGATTGAACATCATATAATCAGCTTTTGGTGTCAAGCCTTGTACAACTCATTCATTATGATTCAGCCCATCTGTGTTAAGTAACATAGAAATAGTAGAGTGTGGGGCCTGTTCTGCACAATAAACCTGTCTAATTAGATAAACCATGAGCGACTGTACAACGTGCCTCCAGCGCTTCACTATTTTCATCAGCCAGTGTCAGGGGATTATCAGATACTTGGCCCAGAGTTGCATAAGCCCCAACTGTAAGAGTATATGAGCAGTGGAAGGACACATTAGACAACGTCCTCAAATTATATATTGTTATGTGAGGGATTGTAGGGCACAGTCTTAAACCAAGTAAATGAAAAAAACCAGTATGAACTATAATATTATGTGATGGACTTGAAGACAAAACAGAAACGTTCATCAAAATGCCAATGTTCTGATAATTCATAGATTAAGGAGGTAGAAATGCAACTTCACACACTCTGAGTAGTGATCATCTTTGTCATCTTTGTTATTTCTAAATGCATTTTTCTCAGTTATGAATAAATGCATTCATTGCTTTATTTTGTGTCCATCTAAAACATTACTCTTGTTTTATTCTATATTACATGGTGCTTATTATGAAGCATGAATTAGTGGATATCAGCAAACAGCACATCAGCCAATTCTTATGATCTTAAAAGCATGCAGTTGCTTTATTATATCAATGTGTTGTGTTTGTATTTCTGTGCTGTATCACAAAGACCACTCACAAAAAATAGAATCAGGAATTCTCATTTAGACCTCTCCGTATAAAAAAAGATATAGAAAATACAACTTGTACACAGCTGCAATCCAAACTTGACCTGTGTTTAGTGGGCAATTGGCAATTTGTCTTATCGCAAATATTTTTTCCAACTTTCATCTTCTCTCTTAGAAATAACTAATTAATATTTCAAATGCCTGAAGGCGAGGCAAGTTTATTTGTACAGAAGCCTTTTCAGAACATTTCACAATCACAATATCCATTCCCTTTTAAAAACCTTTTACAAGCTTCTACTATAGTTGAGTCGGATAATAGCTGTTCTGTGTAGCTGGACTAATGCTACAGCACTCTCACTTATTGCACTTTAAATTCCTATTACTTTCCAAGGTTTCCTGTGACCATCTGAACCCCAGATTGCTCTCTGCCCTTGCCCATACACCTCACCCTCTGTCAGCACGTTGTTGCCTTCGATATTTAGTGCATTGTAACCTACTGCCAGTTAGGCCCGGGCGAGGTGGGGTCAAGTTTCCAATAATGTAGAAGGCATGTACACAGCCACACACACAAAGCAAAAACTGAACGGTACACTCCGAGTGACCCCATCACATGTCGGCTTTGAAAGACTAGCCAACCTTCGCGTCAAGGTTTAGCAAACATCCGTGAGCTTATTGGAGCTTGATTGGAGGTGACCAGGGCGTCTATATATGTGTCTTGTTAAAACAGGAAACCCACATTGCAATATCTTGGGATCATTGAAATGAATAGTGCTGCTGCTTATCCCGGTCAATCCTTCAGAGCAGAGGTGGAGGCTATAATGAAAACCGCGGATAAGGAAAGTGTAGAGCAATATGTCTTCTTTAGTTTCCTTTCACACTGTACATAACACTAAAGGTCGCGTTGCTAATGAATATAGGATTATTGGCGTCTTACAGTGACAACAGTAACAGTGCAATGAATGTGCAGCGCCTTGGATCTCTTCATAAAATTCTATTAAGCAGAAGGTCAACAGTGAACAATACGGAGTGCTTTTAAATTTTAAATTAATCTTGATTTTATCAGAAGCTCATTTTACTTTTGTCACATTTCATGAATATGCTACAGATATACAGATGTTACTGCTGAAATATCCCACAGTATGGCATTAAACCATCATGGAGACAAGCAAAAGACACCGCCCAGCCAAGTTATGGGTCAGATCTGTGTAGAGGCGGCCTATTCACATAAGAATACAATGTTAGCTATTTTCTACGCAATGATATTTTGGTCTTAAAATGTTCATATTAAACCCACTCTACATGATCCTGGTATTTTTATTTTGCTATTGTGTCCGTAAATCAAGACATGAACATTAATAACAGACAAATCAGACACCTTCTTTCCCTGAAGTCGCTCCTGCTAGCGTTAGCAACAGGTTTGATTGACAGCGTTGCTACGCGTCCGCTCCCTGCCAAACCAGCATTGCGTGTGGGAAGGGGCATTATCTTACCAGCCTCTCTCCAGATTGGCTCTTTGGTTACTTGCTGCCGCAATTCCAAATATGGAACTTGGCTCCAAATTGGCCCCTATAACTGCCTCGATAAGCTTCATTTCACTGGACCGAAAGCTATGCGTGACGTCACACTCACTTAGTCCACTTCTTTACACAGTCAGTATACTTCTTTATACAGTGGACATAAGGATGTCTCTTAGCAAATCTTGATTTAATAATACAGCTCATACATCACAACTCAACTTAATACATTGCCAAATTCTAATATAAACAATGGGAATATATAACCTTACAGATTGTTTTAGAGACAATAGTGCACCAATATTGCTTTCTCTTCAGATACAGCTGGGCAAACATCTAATAATAAGCCAGAGGTTGTCATATTACTCTATAAACAAACAATTCCAGTGAGCAGAAACGGGCCCTTTCCAATAAACGGAATGAGTAGTAATACCACAATGTCCCATGCTACTGTGAGTGCAAGGAAAATAATTACCAAGAGAGAAGAAGAGATAGAGGGGATGGCCACGAGAAATCATTATTGGAGGATTGGCCAGTGCTGGAGCCAAAATGGACCATACCAGTAAGATTGTCAAGAGAAAAACAAAAATACACAGCTTCCTTATTTCCAACCAATCTATCCTCACCTAGAGTCATTTTGCTTCCTAATGATAAGCAACTATTGTCAATAACTTTACCAGCTAATAGCCTAGACCATAGGTTAGTTCAAATTTACAACGAAAAAAACAAACGCCTTCCAAAATATTGATTTGCACGACCTCCCAAGTGAATTCGTTTTCATTTGGTGATGTCTTCAGTCCAGTGCACACTTCATTTAAACTGGGTCTCCATAGAGCTGCGTTGACAAGAATCATGGTTCAAGGTTCTGGCAGTTTCCATTGCCAAAAAGCGATTTCCCATTTGGATGCTCTGCAACCTTTGATTCCAAGTTCAAAAGGTCTGTGTTCATAAAGACAGGGTGGAGCGCTGTGTGCTGTTGACTAGGGCATAACTAATCCACAATTGAATAAAATAAAGGAGTTTTATTGTCAAATTAAGACTATTTTGCAAAGTACTCTTTTGATACTTACTAAAACTAGTATCGCAACTACTACTACTAAGTGTTGACAGTCGATGCTGAAAAAAGGATCAAATTTCCTGAAAATTTTTCTTTCTTGATCTATATCAGAACTGGCACAAAACTGCAGGGTAATATCACTGTACAGCTAGTTGGCTTGGCAGTGACCATCAACTTAAAACCATTCACCAAAACGAACAGCTGTTTACAATGAACTAAACAAGTCATTCTACCAAACATAGGCAGGAAAATAAAGTAACTCAAGTCATGTTTACGGCACTTCTAAACTCGTCATACCAATAAAGGCCACCATGGATCATCTTTCTCTCCAAAGTGTGGTAAGAGTAATTATTAGACTAAGTTTTAAACCACATGCCGTATCTGATCCAATCTTCTCTTTCTGAATAGGGATCAACATACTCACACTGGTTTATGACCCACTCTACACTACTACATCAGTTATGTATTGGCAATGAATCCAAATATTGAAAGACTATTCCAAATGTTAATTATATCTCATAAACAGACCACAACTCTGGGGGTAGCGTTACCTACTGTCACTAAAATTTTAAACTCAATTTCAATATCGAAAAGCCTAGATACTCTATACCAATTTCAATGCAATGATGATAATAAAACACTAGATAGATATTTTTTACAGTGAAATAATAATAATAAGATCTTCAAAGGTACAGTATGTCACCTGCTCGATTCCATAAAAATATAGTTAAAAACTAATTTTCTCTATGGAGAGAAACACTTTATGCCATTCAGTAAGGACGCATGTTTTTCAGTGCCATAAACAACCATAATGAAAAAACTTACTTTTATTTTATTTTCTGTTTTTCGGCTAAAAAGTTACATACTGCGGCTTTAATATTACCACATGGTCTTATAGTTCTGATTTAGATCGATACCATACTAAAACTATTTAGGAAAATATATTGATACTTCAAATTAGTATCTACTTTTGGGACTAATTTTAGTATTGATTAGTGTCTGGGAAGCGATTCTTTTACAACCTAACTTTTGGGGTAACATAACCAAACCGTCCTATCCTAATGACCTTGCAGTCTTGACGGGTCCATTTCTCAAAGCTGAATGGAACCAACTGTTATCAGCAGAGAACCAGACCTGCTGTTCCCTCCTCATTCCTCGACTTAAAACTCGCTGCTGTCCAGTTTCAGAGCAGGGGTGGGAGGCGGAATTGGGGGGGTGGCGTTTTTGGGACCAGAGTGGTAACAGCCAAGTTAAAGACGGCTGACGAGACACAAGACATAGTGACGAATGAGCCAACGAGGTCAGCCAGCTGTAAAGAAGAACGCGTTGAAAGAGATGATCACCAAGTGCGACTATTTATACCGTCTCAGAGCTGGGCCACTGGTCTGTGTTGACTGGCTTTTCCAGTGGGTTTATGTGTCAGCCCTGGCACTTGGAAGGAAGCTGCAACGTTGCAACACATTAGAAAACAATTGGCAACACTGAGTTTGGTTCATATAATAGCATCACTTAAAATGTCGCCTTTGGCAGTTCCCTGTAGATCTGTCGCCATTGAATTCCAGTCAAATTAAATTGTAGTAACAAGTTAAGCTGAACACTATTTGTCCTATGCATTTGACCCATCTCCAGATCTTAAGCAAAGTTTGGTCAGGGCTACCTTAGCTGGAGGATTTTGCCTGATGTGCATGTTTTGGGTTGGTTGGCGAGACCACCCAAAGAAGACCCACCCAGACACGGGGAGAATATGCAAACTCCACATAGAAAAAGTCCACAAAAGATTATGTCGATTATTATGTCCATGCAATTTAACAAGTATTAGTGGTGTAAATACAATATAATATTTGCGTTGATTTTAATATTGAAAATGCACAATTTGTGAATATTAATAATCAGCAGTGTATTGTATTGTATTGGGAAGTAAATTGACAGGAACAGTGAATTTGCCATGTCAGAGGTGGTCCCTAAAACTGACAAACAATAGTCTCGCTACCTCAGTACTTCTAAAACTGAACATAAGAGAAGAGAACCTTGTATTTTAAATTATTGTTAATGCTGTTTTAACTTGCTTTTATTGTAAGGTGTCCTTGGGTGTCTTGAAAGGCGCCATCAAATAAAATGGTTATTAACCTTTATTTTTATTCATTCAATGAGAGAAAGAATGTTCATGTTCTTTGTTCTTGTATCCTAGATGCCTCGATCATAATGCCCTATTCAGCTGGCCGTGTTTTTCTCTTAGTAAAGCACATAAAGACTCTTTTCACAAAAACTTCAGGAGAGATTCGAGTGGGCAACGTGTGACTGACGGTAAATGGATTTTTCTTAGTTGATAGCGTTCTGTCAAGGTTAGCGACAGGGAGTGAACAGAATAACAAGAAATATGAAGTACTTGTAATGCTCTCGGTTTTCTCAGTAAAGTTGATTTTTCAAATGCAGGGACTTTATTCAAATCCGGCATTAAAAAACCAATTAAAGTATAACACTTAAAAACTATTTCAAATTCAACCTGAAAAGCAAATTATGTACTTTAGTTGTTTTAGTTTAGGATCTTTCACTTGGTCTTCCAATTGATTATCAAATGATTCGTTACTAACCCTTTTTCAAAAACCCAACCAACTGCCTTTTGACCGATAGAACAATTGCATGTATAAAAAAGCATTTGTTCATATTGTTCATATTGGAAATTGGTATGAGACATTGTCTTTCAAAATTGATTTACTTTATGATTATAATGTCAAATCTTGTTCTGAAAAACATTTTGAATTTCTGTAATTTATGCTTTACAAATATAGCTTGTCTTGTCTTGTCTCAACCATCTTTTTGCAATTGCTAACAAAGTATATTTCTTTCCAGAGACAAATTTGACAAGTCTCCAAACATATGAAAATACATCTGATTTGGAATAACAGTCAGGCTCATTCTCGCTGCACCCAGAGCCATAGCTATTACAGCCAGTACTGTAGCAGTTCAAGTAGCTGTCAATGACGTCTTATGTTTTAATAGAACATAAACAGATTGTCAGCTTGGGGCTTTTTCCTAAGGCCAAATTTATTTATTTTTTTCTGGGGCTGGCATTTCAAATGTGCTTGTCTGTGAAAAATCTTGATGTGCTCAAAGGAATGGAAATGTTTCAGTTAAATGTTCCAACAGATGAATGGGCATAATCTATTTGAGTAGCTGAGAACCAGATCTCAAATGTCACGTTTCATCCATCAAAATGATTTATCAACTTCACAAAATAGTGCGTACTTAAAAGAAAAGGCAGTTGTTTTGAGACATTTGGTGATGACATATTAATCAACCAAAAACAGTGAAAACATCTCATCTATTTTCAAAGATGTCAACTATTCAAAGACTATATCATGGGTTGCATGCCAGTATATATTTGGGTCAGCTTTGGATTAACTTGAAGACAGTACTTTGCTTTTGCTAATAAACACAACCTACTGTATACTGCAAGCTATTCTTACAGTACAGAATACAACCAAAGAACCAAAGAACAAAATAATAATAATCAAAGAAAGAAGGCCAAAAAGAAGAGATTGCAAACTAGAGCTTGGCAGTATGGCAAAAAAAGAGAAAAAAAATGTTTTTCCTCATACTGATAGATGAAAATTTCAGATTACTGACTGACAACTGACTGTAGACCTCATTTAAAAATCCCCTAGCTAATTATTGACAATTTGAAACCATTGGATCTCAATTTGATTACAATTTGATGAATTACGCAGCACTATTTGGGAACCAGCCTTTGCTTCCATGTTTGATCCTCTTAGTGTTTATAGTTCCTGGGCGAATGCTAACCCCACTGTGGCACCTTTACCCCAGAATGATATTTGACATTTTTCTCCTCATGTACTTGGTTTTCTTGGCAGCTATGTAAAACCACTACTTGCTATAAATTGTTAAGCATTATGCAAAACGGCAAATAATTTGTTTGCTACATCACACAGGTGTAGCTAGCACTCTGCTGGGTTCCTCCACAGCTCTGCCTGATTTTTGCACCTAACCAGCACCTGTTATGCACAACACGGATAAAAACACAAATTTGTCAGCAATGTTGTGCCAGCAAATGCAAAAACGATTTAAAGGTGAACCGTTCTAGTGAAGGCACCGCCACCTGCTTACTCTATGGATGTTATTGCTTTGCCTGAAATGTTCAGCTACAGAGGGGGTATTATGCAAAAACATTTTGAGCCTTCTACTATATTATAACGTTGTTCCCTCATCAAAAACATGCCTGAACAGGATTTAGATGTCACCCATGCATGTTTCAGTAATTTAGCCATCTCTCAGTAATTTAGCGATCTCTTTTCGAACCCTCCGTATATTTAGCTGTAAGATTCTGTCCAATTCTCAGCCCACAAACCTCACGTTCCCACCCAGTTCCAAGTCAGATCTGTGGAGAGGACAGTCCGCTCAAAGTATGAATGCACGTTTTATAAGCAAAACAAACACTTATAATTGAATACATGCAAGACAGATAAGTTTAAGGCCAGTTTACAGTGGAACATTTCAGGAGTGGCATTTCCATAGCGACAAGCAGGAAATCAGAAAAGTTACATAGTTCACCTTTAAGATGCATGGTGCTTATCTTATTGTTGAGTATTTCTTAAAGAATGATGAAACAGGAAAATTTGGTTACACAAATGCAAGCGTAAGCACATGGCTCCGACTTGGATGCTAAAAGACGTGGGTGCAGAATTTGGGGCGGTGTGAGGTGTGGGTGCATGCTGGGACATTTTCCTACACACTATAGTGCTCTTCAACATGAGCCAGCTTTCCACAGCCTCTCTTAAAGCTACAACACCAACAGAAAATCCATCGCAACTACAGCGTTGCAGAGCTACCTTTGTCAATATTAAATCACTAAAATACTTTTAAATTTGTGTGGGTGATATGGCAAGAAATTCAAATCATTTTCTAAGAGCCTTCTTGCCTGGCAAATCCAGAATGAGATCTCTCTGTATTTTTTATACAGATTGAGTCTGGTCCACACGTCCTCTGTTGCGTCTCAAGCCCGATCGAACATGATCGTGCAATCAGATTTGTTTTTTTCAGTGACACAAGTGAAACGAAGGAGCTTATTGGTCACCTATGATTTACAAATAAAATCTAATTT
This sequence comes from Periophthalmodon schlosseri, assembly GCA_000787095.1. Taxonomy (NCBI): domain Eukaryota; kingdom Metazoa; phylum Chordata; class Actinopteri; order Gobiiformes; family Gobiidae; genus Periophthalmodon; species Periophthalmodon schlosseri. The sequence continues at coordinate 178,539 of KN482964.1, read as the reverse complement.
ATCTCACCATAGATGAACAAAATTTAGTCCGTTGCTCATTGATTCTGCAGAAATCTGTGATGTTTTTCAGACCCCTGTGATATTTTTTTCCCGTTATTTTTTCCAATACAAGTGGACCATGCGTGTCCCCAATCGGCTAATCCACCTGTCAATCACACCCATTTCAAAGAGGGGAGATTCACCAGTGACCAGACTCACATCTTCGTAAAGTATTGAAGGAGTGTGTGTTCTGGATCCCAGGCAAAGAACCTTCTAGATTTGAATTTGATCACAGTTCCTGTTCCTCTGAGAGTTCACTCACGTACTGTGATTGGTTAAATCCACCTGTAACTCACACAGATGTAGACAGACAAATTAAGCAACAATGTAAAAGTAGATTGGATGTGGGTTTGAGCAAAAAGCTGTATTGAACAGAAAGGCACTGCATCCCATATAACAGGCAGATCACTGCAAGGTCAGGTCACCATTCAATTGTTCAACCTTGCTTTAAATCTTATTAATAGTAAAAATAGATCAATGTACCACCACAGAACACTCACATGAATAAACTGAAGAGGAAATATTCAAGTTAATATGTAACTTGGATAAACTAAACACTGTATTTTTAGAATCAATGCCATTGCGATAGTAGCAAAGCATGAAGGAAGAGACCACAAGTATCCTTGCCTTCTGGAGAAAACAATTTTGCATATAAAGTGGTTTTGTTACACATGAACTGTCAACCTAACTAAAGGTACTAAATATAGCAGAATATCATCAAATCACAATCTCCTTTGCCTAAATGCATTGTTTTGTTTAACAAAAGCCAGCAGAATACATAGACCATGGTCCTTTGGAATATGATACCAATAAATAATCATCCAGGCATTTTAAAAGAAAAAGTATTAATAAGTACACAGTATCGCAATACTGTAACAAGAATATCATGACAATATTGTATCATAAGATATGGATATCGTTACATAGATTCCAGTTGCCTGGCAAATCCAGAATGAGATCTCTCTGTGTTTTTTAAAACAGATTGACATCAGTCTGGTCCTTACGTCCTCTGTTGCGTCTGAAGCCCGGTCAAACATGATCGTGCAATCAGATACGTTCTTTTCAGTCACTTGTGAAATGAAGGAGCTCATTGGTTACCTATGATTTACAGATAAAATCAAATTTATCTCACCTCAGATTAACAGAGTTTAGTGCTTTGCCCATTGATTCTGCAGAAATCCACAATGATTTTCAGACCCCTGTGATACGGATTTCCGATACGGATGGACCATGCATGTCCTCGATTGGCTAATCCACCTGTCAATCAAGCCCATCTGAAAATGGGGAGATTCACCGGTGACCAGAGTCATATCTTTGTAAAGTATTGAAGAAGTGTGTGTTCTGGACCCCAGGCAAAGATTACAGTACAACAGGACAAAACCATGAGTAAACCAGGTGAACAACAAGGTAAAATAGCCTAAAAGAATCCTCATATGCTTTAGGGGAAAAAATAGAACACTATCCCTTTAAATATGATTCATAGTCAGGCATCGTGCACAGTTCTTTACACTTTGGCCACTGTTGTGTAAATAGGAGGCTGAGCCAGGACACTGTAACCACTTAGGTACTGTCTTAAACATGAACAGCACATGTGCCATCTGTTCACACTGGGCGTGAGAGTGGAAAGTGCCAAGTGTATGCTGCATGTATCCATGCTATTGCTCTTCCTGATGTTTTGGTTCATCCATGCTGCTGGTAATAATATAATATAGAAAGAGAAGAAACAACATTATAACATAGATCATAAAATATAGTGTAATATAGGCCCTTTAATCTTGTAGCTTAAAGGTACCATATTACACTATTTTTTCATCAATGTTATAATGTTCCTCATCAAAAACATACCCAGAGTTGTATTTTGTTTCATTTACATATGTTTAACACACAAACCATGCATATTTAGGCTGAGTTTGTCTCTCAAACAGAAAACACTCTGTTCTACCTTGTGATGTCATGTGGTAATACAGGAAGTGCTCCACCATGTTTTCAACCTCCATACACCTTCATTAGAATAGTCTGGATAATTTCAGCTGATCTCTACTGAACTAAAGGTAAAAGGTAGCTTTGAAAACTGAAAACTACCGCTTCATGACATCACAAGGTGGAACAGAGCATTTTGAGCTTTGGAGATATAGACAGACTAATAATAAAGGGTTACTCAAACATGTGTGAGTAACATGAAACAAAACACAACTCCAGATATGTTTTTGAGGAGGTAACAGCATTGTAAATTGACTCACAAGAGTCAATTTTGTGTAATACAGGACCTTTAAATGGCTTTCAGTGGATAGAAATTGTGATAATGTGTTTGCATGATGCCATCCCAGCCTATTCACCTGTCCTTACTTGGATTTTCTTTTAAAATTCAGACTTCTGGTTGTATACAATTGCTCAAAAAATGGTGCAGAGCAATAAATAAAATGTCATGATGTAATAATCGATGTAATTTAAAACTAAAGACCAGAGAAAATGCATGTCTTCTTCAACCATAGACCAAGTCAAAACATCGCTTTCTACCGTACCATTCCACCATTGCACTCCACCTCAATTTGCACTATATAAGCTCTATAGAATATTATGTTGTCATGTGAACACAACCTATAGGTCTTTGCATGTGAGCTAGTGTGATGCTGAAAAAAAAACAGTAGACATCTGTTCCTTCTCTGCCTTCAGTGCAGTGTTTAATTAGTGCCTATATGTGTCTCTTATCATCACTCCCCTCACTCGCCATGTTATTTTACTAAACACTCTCAGAATAGCTTAGATTTATTAACTGCTGCTGGAGGAGAAAGTACTTTACAAACCAGGGAGGAGAAAGTGGGTTTCTTTGTAAAGACCCACACATTTTTAGAAGAAAGCTTTGGCTATTCACATCTGAGGTTGTCCACAAAATAAATAAATAAAATAAAAACAACAATACCCAATACTAATCAATGCTAAAACTACTATCCAGGATCAGAACGGTTCTGTTTAGCTGTGCATATAACTGAAAGGTTTTTATTCTGCACTCTTCTCTTTTAATGCTAATTTTATGATTATTTATGTTTTGATTTATTTGTATTGTGATTTTAATGCCTTTCTTATTCTGTAAAGCACTTTGAATTACTTTGTGTACGAATTGTGCTATACACTTGCCTTGCCTTGCCTACTGTTGAAACTAGATACTCATTTGAAAAAGTAGTATTTCTGAAGAGAAACCGCTGGGTTTCAGATGACATCAAAGCATTCTATAGGCCAGTTATATTTAATACAGGTAAAATACAGATGTTTGTTGTAATACAAGAAGTTCATGAGTCCAGTCACTAATAGAAATCATCAAATTTGTGAGTTTACTTTTTGGATATTTCATGGCAGTGCAATGTCATCAATATGGCAAACTGACTCTTGCCCCCATCTGGGAGTATGACATCATCACATTATAGAATCTAAAAACCACCAACAGGACCAAGTTGCATGTTTCCTGAATAGTTTTACGATAGATACGATAGAATAAGACCACATGTCCTATAAGAATTTCTATGTACAAAAATTCTACAGTCTAAAAAAGTATGTCTTTATCATTGTGGTATAAAATCGTAAATTTGATTCCGTTTTATTTCTAAGTATCACAAATCAAGCTTGATTTTTTGGATTGAGACAGCACTACTTCATACATATTTTGTCAGCAACTATTTTAATTAATTACTTTTGCTTTCACGCATGAGAGACGATCCAGTTGTGATTACGTAATGGTCAAAGCCATGATTAAAGTAAAAATGTAGTACAAATTGTCTAAGGCTACACAGAATAGCCCAATCTACCCTGTCAGCACGATGCTTAGTCATGTGTGTTATTATGAATATTTAACCTCCATTTGCTTTAATGAGACAGATGGTGAGCTCAGAGAGGACGCGATCTAGACAGAACAAGTCTGCATTCTTATTGGCTTTTAATGTCTACATGCAGATTTAACACAGTGGCAATTGGAAAAAGAAAGTAAACTCGCAACACACAATACAAATATATATTTTTCCTGATTCTTGACCAACTTTTACGCTATTTTCAAACCAAATTTCATCGCATGACAAACTTGCAAAGAAATAAGACACTGAACAAAAGAATCGTCTCTGGTGGAAGTGATAATGATGGTGCAATTAAAATGCTTTTAAGGACTCCACAGAAAATTATACAGGAAATGAAAAAAGGCTGTTTTGAAAAGTTTCTTCTAAAGCTGCAATTAATACAATTTAGATTATTACACCAAAGAGTGACAAATCACAATGGAAAGTATTATCACCAACTCTGAAATGTGAAATTTAGCCCTCCATTTGTACCTTACTCAGCGAGCTTGTTGCTATATACGTCTTCATTCTCATATATGATGCATCACCCTCTCTCTGTGTAAAAAAAGGAAGTATAGACCTATATTTTATTAGTGATGGTTTGTGACAGTTTAGTTTAAAAGCATGTAGACAAGAAAAGGGACTTTGAGTGGCAGAACAAGCCCACATATCATTCTGAACAGAAGGTAATTAGTAGTATTTTCGATTACAAAAATACCATCTCCTCCTCACCACCAGTATAGTGTACTTGAAACATTTTCTCCAATATCACAACATCTAAACCTGTCAGGGTCGAATCAGCACAGTTACTCCTTTGTCTGTTTTTACTGATACAACTAGAAAGACAAGTCACTACATCCATCTCTCTCCTCGCTCTACCTCAGCTTATTCTGTCACAAGTTCTAGAAACATTTCAGAAACAGTAGACATGAGTAGACAAAAGCACCCAAAGTACATTTTTCAAATAGCGTTGTATGCTTTGAAATGAAACACTTTAGACAAAGAGGCTTGTTACCGTCAAACCCCCAAGACTTTTTATTTCAGCTTACTTCATCCAAACGACCTCCAGCTGAATCGGGCTCAGATTTGAAGATTTCTGTCAAAGATTTCCATGAACACTGCAGTGAAAGTTACAGAGTGCACCACAGGACAAAAAGGAAAAAAGCTACGAAAAGGCAAAAAAATCCTCCTAAAGCAAAAATGGTCTGTATGCATCATCACAGCACACTTACATTCAGTGGACCAAGCACAAAAACAGCAGCCCATTTGAAAAGTGATACACACTCTTATATAGTGGTACTGCATTTCTCCACAGGGCTGCACAATTTGTTGCAAACTGATTTTTATCACAATTGACACAATGTGCTTTACTTTTTTCCTGTTATGAATGCCATTTTAAGGACTTTGGGTCATTCAAAAATAGTGATTGCAATGCTCACATTACGGACTGGGACAGAGCAAACATCATAAAGGCAGAGGACAACAAACATCGTCGCTGGATTAAGGAGGCAATTGAAATACGAAAATGTGCCCACGGGACTTTAAACCGGGACGAGGGGGCATTTTTACTCTCACACACCTGGGATATACTGTCCTGAAGTCAGACCGCAGATGGTGCTGTCTTCCTACCGGTGGAAGCAGGAAGACAGCGCCATCTGCAGTCTGACTTCAGAACCTGTTTAAATCAACTGACCGGACACGTCACAGCAACATCTGAGGAAGAGCGCTAGTGGACAGTCGAAACTGTCAGGTATGAAAACAAACTAAACCTTGGTCTGGAAAATAAATCTATTAAAATAAAGTAACGGAAGACCAGATGAACCTCATTGAACTAATGCTCACAGATTTTTAACATTCTGAAACCTTGATCTTAAGAAACTAAAAAAAACCTCCAAAAAAACAGATCTCCATCTATGAAGTTAAAAGCCACACTTTGGGATATTTTAGGCGAAGCAATAACATCTCCATGGAGACAGGCAGAATCAGAATTGGAAGAGTTTTCATTGCCATGTTGGAGAAAATTATCAAACTAGAACTATGCTTTGCCGATGTGGAGCAAAATAAAGCAATGAATAACAATATAAACTGTGATTAAAAAGGCGTGTAGAAAAATAAGATCTTAGAATAAAAATAGAGCTAAATAGAAATTAGTAAATATTTACAGTGTGGGCAGGTGATGTACCCCTCATTAGAAAAGTCACCTTTATAATAATATGCTTTGTTAAGCTAAACAAAAATGATGAATTAATGTCTAAGTCAATGAGTTAATATCCTTATTTAAGCTTAGTCCTGGGTTTAGCCAATAGACTGTATAAAGAAGTGGACTAAGTGAGTGTGACGTCACCCGTACCGTTCGGCTTCAGTCAAATGAAGCTCATCGAGGCTTATGGGGCGAATTTGGAGCTGAGTTCCATATTTGGAATTCTGACCGCGAGGATCATAGCAACCAAAGAGCCAATCTGGAGCGAAGCTGCTGAAGGTAACGCCCCTTCCTGCCTGACTGCTGGTTTAGCAGTGTTGATAACGCTAACGGGAGCGACCTCAGGGAAATAAGACCAAAATGATGAGTTTGACAGCAGCAGTTAAGTTTAAATTTTTTCTAATGTAAAGTGAATTGGAGATAGAGTCGATGGAGCCGGAAGCGTGGCCATAATCACTTCCTATTTGGAACGCGGTGGCTAGCAGGTTAGCTATGTCCATTTATATACACAGTCTATGGTTTAGCCAAAATATTTTTTCTGCCATTATTTACTCCTATATGTCAATGTATAAAAGCATAGTCACTACAAAATTCACATAGTTATCATAAGATTAAACAATGCTACTTGATATTTCATGGTTCCCTCAAAATATACAGCCTTACATAAAACCAAACATTGCATCTCATTTGTTACTAAGAGTTGATTAACCCCAAAGTGAGATCTGAGTCTCTACCTGTCGACTTCTATAGACGTTTTCTCATCCCCAGCACACGATTACTTTACATAATCATGAGCCATTTTGCGTGTGTCATTAATTCGACCCTGACTAAAACCCATTTAATCATTCCTCGGAGAAGAAGAGCAATTTCCTAGCCACCATTTTCACCAGTCATGTCATGCTAACCCAGTGTCATCGTTCTGAATGGAATGGTCAGGCAGTTTCACTATAAAAGCCATTCAAACAGCCTTCACTTTGATGCCTTCCCTGGTTTATTGGCTGGGTTGGCTTAAAGGTCCTGAATTATTCCCATGTATTTGAGCAAAATTAGTTTTGATCCAGTACAGATATATTGTATGAGTAGGGCAAAATAAGTCTGCTGTGTACTGTCTGCATCGAATAATTATATGTTTTTATTGTCAGAGGATCAGGAAGTGCGCAGTTGGCATGCCAGTTGCTGTTGTCATTATCATTAAGGCAAATCTCTGCTTTAATCTCTGTAAATTGTGAAAAGTGCTTATAAACTCATTGTGGTGAATAATTAGGATGTCAGAAATGCATAAGGTAAGCGAGGTACAACCTTGGACCACTGCAAATCGATTCAAATGAACTACGGTATTTTTTGCACTATAAGGCGCACTTAAAATCCTTTAATTTTCTCAAAAATCAACAGTGCACCTTATAATCTGGTGACCCTTATGTATTAATTCTGGTTGTGCTTACTGACCTCAAACCGATTTTATGTGGTACACAGCGCTCAAAAATGTGTCAAAATGTTTTAGTACGACTTTTGTAAGCTACGAAGCCACACCGCTTGATGGATTGTCGGAGCATTACAGCTATCGTATTCAAGAGCCTCGCGGAGTAATGGCCGTGTCCCAATTCGCCAAACGCACACTTTGTCGGGTGCGTCGAAGGGCACTTACGTAACTTCCGGCGCGACAAGGGCTGTCCCATTTCAATGCACCCGACAAATGTTCCCTGCGTTTCCAGCAGGGAGATCCGCCGTAACCGAAGTGTGCATCCATGCACACTTCGCACACTGCTATATCCCATCATGCACCGCGCCTACGCAAAAAAGACAAGAAAATGGAGTGCGCTACGCAATACAAGTAAGTTAAATTGCGAGCTGCATGGGAGCGTTGGATGACAGAAGGTGAAATCAAATCAAATGTCAAATGCTGTCGATGCTAACGGTTACTGGAGCGAATTTGGAGCCAGGGTGGGTTAATATAAACATTTTAAGACCAAAATGACGAGGCTCACAGCAGCAGTTACAGAGGGAAAGCCGACAAGATCCTAATGTAAGCCAATGGGAGGCAGGGTCAGAAAGAGCATTCTGGCGCACTCCTTATTTGGAACGCGGTGGCTAGCGTGTTAGCTATGTCCGTTCATATATACAGTCTATGAATGCGCCTTATATCTGGGGCGCGTTCATATATACAGTCTATGAATGCGCCTTATAATCTGGTGCGCCTTATGTATGAAAATAGACCCATTCATTGATATAGCGCCTTGTAATCCGGTGTGGCTTATGGTCCGAAAAATACGGTAGTTCTGTTTTCACGTTTTTAAGGCAGCAAAAATCAGGTACAGCGCCTTTAACCCGAATTCATGAAAATACTCCAATTTTCATTCAAGCTCAAGGCTGCCATTCAAATACATAGTGAGGGTCATATGCAAATGAAGCCAATTCCTCTCCTCTTCCACAGTGAGGATAATCGCAGAAAGTTTTGCAGAGTGGATAAGGCTTTGGGTGTATTCTTACGGGAGAACGGTTATGAAACGACTTCAGATGTCAATGGTTAAACGGAGAACTGAAAGTGATTTTAACAGAAAAAATAAATCCCTCGCTCAAGGATGAGAAAAAAAGAAAAATAGAGAGGCAAACTTAAAAGGAGTATTAGGGACAGAGAAAAAGAGGCTGCATGAGCGTACATCACTGCAGAGTCTACTGTATATGGTCTTTATGTGGAACTACAATGTACCAGGGGCGGAGGCAGATATTTTTGGTTGGTGGAGATATGGGGGTGCTAAGTTTTTCAATGGGGGCTCTCACTTAACATCTTAATTATTTTTTTATTGTACATCCTGAACACTCTGTGGTTGCCATTTGAACATTTTTAGTCGAGATTCAATGTGTTATGAAAGTGGGGCAAAAATCTTTGAGGGAGCTACAGGGGAGCACTGGCCATTCTAGGGGAGGATAGGGCCCCTTCAAGCGTCCCCCCTGGCGGCGCCCCTGTAATGTACCAATCAAAGAACTAACCATTTCTGTATTTCTTTTTCTCCTTTAGCAATAAAACATGTACAAACCAATACTTCAATAGAAAATATATCCATGGCACAAAAGTTTTGTCACAATACAATAACTTCAAATATGATTTTGATACCAAGTAAAAGGCTCTACTCAATAGAATGTCATTTTGAACACATAATAGTTTGTCTTTTTCCATGTGGTTTTTTTCCTGATATTCATGGGTTTCAGGCATAAAGATTCCTTCCTGATTTGGCATGACAACGGCCCTCTGTTGTTATAGCGATAACACAATTCACATCAAAATATTGTATCTTTTTAATGGGGAAAGGTCTTCACAATCATTCAAATCAGGAAGGAATCATTTGCCTGAAACTCACAAACAGATCAAGACCATTCTAAAGCTATTCAGGAAAAGTTCAATTTTGTTCTATTAATGTGATTTTTTTTTCAGTATGCGTAAATATTAGATACGCAAATGTGTATCTAGTTGTTTCTGTACTAGTTTCAGAATTAATGTCTGGCTATTGATTCTTTTGATGACCCTAATGGCCACTTGTGAAACAGTTCATTAAATGTTGTTTTCAAATTGAAATATATCACGACTGGTTGATGAGTTGACAACATGGACAACTTTATTTGTTAAGACATGCACAGGCTGTCAAGACTGTCAAGATGTTCATTTACAGAAACATATTTGTTGAAATGTCAAAATGCCCCCGTTCTTTTGAATAAAGAATTTGTTAAGAATCAGATTTATCCCCAGCCTAGTATTACAACTAACATTTTAAAGCAGACCTGTTACGCAAAATTGTCTTTTCAGAGCGTTTAACCTTGTTATAGTTGTTTCTCCTTCTCATTTACCCTCTCAGAGCTGGATTTGGAATGATTCGTGCATGTTTGAGCAACCTTTAATCGCTTATTTTCAAGACGCCATATTGCCGATCACCGCCACTGCTCTGTACTTACTTCTTTCTCCAATTTTATTTTCTTAATCGGTGATACGTGTAGTCATTTTGATACAAATGAAAAAAAATAATTCTACTCGCTAGCATGATCTGCAGCTATCCATCGGAGGTGCGGACAACTTCACAGCTCTTTGTTATGATGATATTTACAGCGACGTCAGCTCCCATTGGGCACCACGGTTTTCTAATGTGGGACTAAGCAGACCTGTTTCTTTTATTAAGTCGTTTTAGATTAATATTGTGATTTAAAATGTGCAAACTATAACATAATGATTCACAGGTTTCATAGATAACTATAGAGTAAACACGAGCACAATGTCTTCTTCAAAACAAATTTATAAATTAAGTTGCTTTGGTATATTCTGCAGCTCCATATTTGTATACAGTCCTTCTATTTAATGAGCACTATAATGTAAGAGAACCTACAGTATGATGCAAGATACATTTTATTTATGGCTACATTTGCAGTGCTTTCCTCCTGACTGCGCACGTGTATGTATTTAGTGTACTTTTAGCCATGCATTTCACATAACTCTCATGGGGAGTTAGTTTGGACTTGGTTGCACAGACAAGAACACAAACAGCCGCTGGCCCTCGTGACTTCAAACGATTTCACTCATTCAAAATCATTAGCTTCAATAATGACAGACATAGAGCTCTTAGCAATGCAAATGGATTGAATGGAGACATGTGTTTAGTCAAATGAAAAGCCAGTTGCAAAGTTAAATTATAGATATTGTCTCATTTTAAGGCCTAAAACCACACTGATCAGTTTAGTGATAGCAAAGATTTAGATGCAACTGGGCTGTAAATGTTGTGGGCTTATAATTGGTAACTCAAGGATAACCACAAGTTTATTAAAGGTTCTATCAAAGCTTAAAGGTGCACTTTGTAACTTTTCTGGTGGAGGATCTGACACCTCCTAGTCTCTTGCTTTGACTAAAATCTTTCCACATTGTTGTAGAATAAATTGTAGCAGCCTCAGAGTTGAAGAGAGGAGGCATGAGGCTGGAGTTCTAAAGGCAGGAGTCCAGTCTGGCTATGCTTTCGTTGTAGGGAGTATTATACCGCTGATGATGCACGTCAAGATAACAAGGACTGAGCTAGCGGTGAGAGCCCTAAGTACAACACAAAAACAGAATTTCTCTAACACGTTATGAAATTTAACTGATCTATCTCAATTGAAAGGTTTAGTAACTACTTGATGAACACCCCAACACTAACTCCTGACGCCTTAAGTAGTCACTAAGCCTGGACCATTCTTAATAAACTATTTGTTCATTATGCATTGAAATCTTTGTTAATGTTTAAAGTGTTACCAAAAATTGCAATACCAAATGCAAGTTAATTTTAACATCACTACAGTTCTCTCCCATTTACTTACAATGCCTGCTCCATATGCTCTCTCAGTTGTACTGGACAGAGATTTCCCTTTCATTTCCAGCTCTTTCTGTAAAGTGCTGAATAATTTGCACAATTTACCACACAAACAGCATATATTAGCATTCGCTTAGAAAGGCCTGTCTGCCCCAACCCTGTGTATGTCTATAGAAGATAAAATGCAGTCATTAGTCCCTCTGCCCCTCGAGGTCTGCGCTCACTAAATAATCTGATTTGCGGCTTTAAAACCACAGCAATAAAATGAACTGCGCTGAATATTTTCAACTAACCACAATTGTGACAAGAAATTTAATTATAGAGCATGTATAAAATAGTGATTATTAAGGGGATTTCTATTTATTAGGGGGGAATGCTGCAACTATATGGCCATCAATGTTCTTGTTCATGTTCTTTCTGTCAGCCCCAGGCCTGGATAAATGAATGTGGGAAAAATCAAGGAATCTCCAGTGAGGTGTCTTATACGGACACAACAGTATGCACTACTAGATCAAAGTAGTAGTAGTAAGTAGTAGTAAGAGAACTACCAACCACCAGGTTAGAGGGAAACCTGCTTAACCCCTTGAACCATCATCCAATTAATGTATTATATCCCCTTATAGCACACATTTATTATGAATTGTATCCAAATTTAAACTGCAATGAGGATGAGGTGTCTTGCCTAAGGACACAACAACACTACACATGGGATAAAAACAAGTATAAAGTACGCAAAGCCTGTATTTCTCATCTTGGTGTATGTTCAATTTGTAACGTTAAACCTGGCTCGTTACATTGTTACTTGCTGCTAGCCATAGTCAGAGATAGCATTGACAAAAAGGAGGAGAAACAAACAATTATACCTGACTTAATTTAAAAGAGTTGCCAGTATTGACACATTATCCTCTTTCAGAGTCAATTAATCTGGATGTAGCAGGTCAATAAGTTGTTTTCAAATGTCAAATGTCAATAGCCCTGACTTTAACATGATCAGAGGTGAGAGCCGAAAGGGCACCAGGCACGTTTTGAACTGAAAGAATCACATACATGAAAGGGTTGAGAAGGTCATTTTACAGCTAAAGATAAAAAATAATTGTGAACACAAAACAAAACATGGTACCGGTAATTAAACATAGTATTTAAATAACAGATAAGGCACAGACAAGCTCTCTCTCTCTACTTATTTCAAGCTTCGGCTGTCCTGTAAAATAAAGCTTTTAACTCATAAAAAGATGCATTTAAATATAAAATAAGCTTGTCATGAATTATGGAGTAAACCAGATCTGGATGTAGGTCCACACCCTTCTGAACAAATTATAGCGTTACGGAGGTCCTTAGTAATATGGCAATTAATGATACAATTCAACAATTTGCACTATACGTTTCCTTTGGTTTTCTTCAGTTTTAAAATTTCATTCATAAAGTATAAGCAGAAATATGAAATGAATTTTTGATGAATGAGTGAAGTAGGACAATCTAGTACGGACAGCTGAAGTAGACCACGGTACTTATACGGTAAAATAGAGGCTGGTCTTTGCAGTGCATATAATGAGAGATTCAAACTATGTTGTATTTACTGGTACAACTCTGCTTGTTCCAAAACATTATATGCTGTATTTTGGTATTGAACAACTACTGCTGTAACATTCAATCCTAGTCATATAACAAGGATTTTTTATTTGAATTTTTTTTTGTGTGCTTCCTACCGATACTTCATGCCGGTCTTCATGCTCTGCTCGCTGGAGGAGGGCACGCTCTGCACCGACAGTTGACCCAGGCTGCGCGCGACCATGGCCACTGCCTTGAACTTGCTCCGAGTGCCAGTACTGGGGCTGTTGGCGTTCTGCCGATTAAGCCTGTCCTCGGTGGTCCGGCTTACCCCCCCGCGGTGGTCCGTGCACACCAACGACACCTGCATTTTGGGTTCTTTTACCGGGTAACTACTAGAGAGTCTGAAAAGATATAGGCAAACTTCCACCTGCTATACGTCCACTATAGTCCCAGCGTTAGTTCAAATGAAAGCTGCTTAAGTAAGTGTCCAAGATGTAAGGTTGGGGAGCCACATGACAATGACTGCAAAACGCTGATTAAGTGAAAAAAGACTCCACTCAAAGCATGACTCCCAATAGATGCAGTCACCGCAAACTTTAAAGAAACACAATATGAACAAGTCTGGATTTTAAAAAGAAAAAAAACAATCTTAAATCTTAAAATTTCAGAGTTGCGTTGGAGATAACACCTTTGGTCGTTTTAAAAATCCCCAAATTCACACAAAGAATGCAATGCAACACGCTGTTCCGTTCCATCTCACAAGCCGTTGAAAATTCTTTACAAATTCGGACGCGTGTTAGTTTAAAAGAGCGAAGAGGCTGGACGGATCTCCTTTGGTTGTCCGTGCTGACTGGGAGAGCGCTGGATTAAACTTGCATCTGTAGCGGCTAAAGCGGCGCGTTGCACAGTGGCATGAGATAGGAGGAGAGCCAGGGAAAAGGGAGAGGAGTGAAGGAGAGAGGAGGGAGGGATGAGAGGAGGGAGGGGAAAGTGGAGACACCGAGGGGGAATATACTGTAGGGAGAGCTGCCGTGGCCATTCAGAGCGTGAGGGTTTGGGAGAGCGCTCATAAAAGAGAAATATGGAGTGCGGATGTGCTTTGTGCTTATGTTGCCCCGCAGTGATACTGAGAAGTGTGTGTCTCTTCATAAACAAAGATTTACCGTGCTTTAAAACTGCTTTGGATCTGGTTTAGTCCAGTTTTAGTCTTTGTTTACATCTGGTTTGGTTTTCATTTAGCCCTGGTTTGGACCTGGTTTGGATGTAGGTTAGTGCTGGTCTAATCCCAGTTTTGACCAGTACCGTAGTCCTATTTAAACCTTAGAGTACTGTAATGTTGATTCAATTCAAATTTAAACATGATTAAGGAACAGTTCTAGTTACATCTTAGGTAAGTCCTGATTTAAACCTGGCCAAGTTCGTTAGTTTAGACATGATTTACACAGTTACAAGTCCAGTCATGATGAAGACTAATTTTTGTCTGGGTTTGTTACGGTAACACCTTTGTTCTCTACAGTTTAGTCTGGTTTAGATCTGGGTAAGTCTTAGCATACTAAATTATAGCATTCAATCCTATTTTGTTCTAAATTTAAAAAACCCCCAATTTGGTTAAGTTCTTGTTTATTCCCGTTCTGTTCATCCTATAGTCCTACACAAATTGTTTATTTTCAATGTGGCCGGTTTTAAAAGAGCAATCCATCTCTTTGTGCAGAGCAATCCTTATGCTATTCTGCTGGGTGGTATTCGGTCGTGAAGAAATTGGGGAAATGCGCAGTGGGCAGGAGCTCCCAGTGGCAGTGACATAAAAGGGGGGACTCTCAAATCACATGGGTCTGTTCAACTGGCCATGAAATATTTATTATGTAACTTTATCTATGACAATACATGTCTGAAGCAGGGCTGTCACACGGATAACTACGCTCCTCTGCTTTTGTCTCAACTGAATTTCTCCTCTTCAATGTTTCATAGTCGTTCCTTAATGGAAATTTTAGCTGTAAGACAACTAGCAAGCCAAATGGTAAGATGATAGTGTTACAGATTATATTATATGGAAATATTTGGTGCGTAACAAACCATGGACAAAGAAATGATAACGATACGGACTTGGTTTAGTCTGGTTTTTAAAGGAACAAGCTTAAATTAAGAAAAAGGTAGTTCTTGGGCTACCTCATTTGCAAACATTGATTGCTGACAGAAACTAATATCTGTGAATTAAATCATAATTTGACAAAGGTTTTATGTCAGATGCCCTACCTGATGAAGTTCTTTGTATTGAGTGAGACTAGATATTGACATAAGGAGTATAGGCTGGGTATTAAGATGATAGTTTGACAAACACCACAGTTATATTGGAGGGAAATATTTGGTGCATAACAAACCATCAAATGATAAGGAATCTGGACAGGGCTGTGGTTGGTTTCAATTGCGGAAACTCTAGTTTTTGGTCTAGCCTGCTTTTAACATTGGCTACTCATACTTGTGAACTACATGTTTAATTTGACAAAGGTTTTATGTCAGATGCCCAACCTGACAAAGCCCTTTATATTGAGTAGGACTATAGACTGATACAAGTAGCACAGGCTGAACGCCATTGGGGTATAAAAAACACTAACAATACAATGCATTTCCCATTTGTTTTATAATGACACATTCCATTATACTATGAGATTGAAGCCAACTAGCCTCAGCATGTGACATTTTGGCAAAAAATTAACCAAAATGTTTTTTTATGGATGTGTTTATTGCACTGAATCCTTACTGTGACCGGGCTTGCACCTCCACAAAATGGACTCTGCTTGTTTCCATGAAAATGCTGTTCCTATGGCTATGATATTCCACAATATGCCATAAAACATATCTATCTCCATGAAGAATGTTCCAAAGTATGGCTTTAACTTTCTATTTCCATGGAATCATGGAGCTGACTTTTCAGCACCATAAACTGTACATACCATCACTTTCAGCTAAAAGATTGCATTTTTTTTTTTTTTAAAGCCAAAGGGTTACTGTGTTATCCACTTTCTTCTCATTATCCCATTTTAAACCACTTGCGTTGAGCGGTGAATCATAATTAGGCCAGTACAATGCCAGTCGAGCAACCACCTACTTTAGCCATCTGTTAATACAACTCTTACAAACCGATCTGACGAACAATAAGTGCATTCTTGGGTGAAGCGAGTAGGCGGACGCACTGTAGGTAGCAAAGGAACCAAAACTCAAAAATATGATAATTGGGAGCCGAATATAAACCCAAGCAGTAATTGGGACTTAGCACAAGGGTGTTGCAAATTGAAGAGATGGAAGATGAGAAATGAAACGCGATAGTGAACCTTATCTAAGTGGACCAGAAAGACTGCCAATGGAGATAATTAAGTGAGATGCCATCGGGGGGGAGACAGTTAGCAAGGGGTAGTGAACGAAGCTAGTCAAAGGAATCTGACAAACAGGTTGTTGCTAACTGACAAGCCTATTCTTAGCCTTGACCTTTAGGCCCCACGGACATAAATAGGCCCCGGAGGGAAAAGGTACTAATTCCCAATGAAATGCTGATTTAAACTTCACGCTGTACAACACAAAACTGAGGATTTGTAGATTTCCAATGCCGATAAGGGAAATACAGTGAGGAGCTTAGCATAATAATGTACTGGTATTCAAATATAAACAGCATATGGCGCAGAAGGCTGGGTCTCGTGTTTGCCGGCCCTGCTTTGGGAGGCACATTCAGGGCTAATGATATTCCATCTCCCCTTTAGCTCATTTCCCAAAGCAGTTAACCATGACAGTGATAGTCGCACCTACTACACACATGTTCAATCTGCCATCTCTACTGTGGGGATGCTGTAAACTAGTAGGGAATATATACAATTTATAGCATCACAGCAAAACTGGCTCGTATGATATCTGAGCTAGCTCACAAAAGCTAGCGTCATTTCAATATGGGACGTCTCTTATTGAAATGCTGAAAAGGGAAGAGGGGATTTTATATTAAATATTTGTAAGTGATTGATCGGATGAAGTACCAGCTAATGAGTTTCTTTTGTTTTTCCCCAATTAAGCCAACGATTCCTGTGATATAGCTAAACCTCAGTGGGATACTACGTCTGTACTGCCAATGAAATTAAAGTGCTTCGACTGAAACAGTATGATTTTACCATTTTAAAAACTATGAATAATTTAAATTCTCTTTCACTCACAATTTTTACTACAATACTCTTATAGTTTACATATTTAATGTATACAACAGAGGTTAGCAATTCATTGGTCTATATAGAACAACAACAGTTTTTTGAGTAAAGAAAGAATACAATCACATATTGGCCCAAAATAGTTCAGCTTTGGTGTTAGCTGTAGAATTACTGTCATCTAAAACCCATCAACACATCACACTACACACACACAATCACACCATTGATCCAGGCACCAGATAAAATGGATTCTACAAGTATTTCCCAGGTAAGACAGTACCCATATGGCAGAAATTGCTACACCATTATGGCATAGTGCTTATTGCTCTAGCAGCTTGAGTGCATAGTCCAGTCAATTCTCCACTGCCCTGGGCCCCTGAGTCGTGACACTGCACAGAAACCCACTGAGAAGTACAAGAGGCCAGTCGTGAGGACAGACAGATAGGGTCAGCCCTGTCATCTGCTCCGCACGCTTCGCTAAATCCCTACTGGCTTTGGAAAATATTGGAAACTGTCAACACGCCTATATGACAAAGCTTATTTATTTACACTTACTTACATGTAACTCCCATGACTTTTACCCAGATCATACTAGTTGCCCCCATATTGTTGTCATTACCAAAACTATTTGACAAATGGCATCTTTTCATTTATGCACTATGTAGGAGTAGTCTTTGTTGACCCTTGATTTATCTGCATCGGTAAATCCTCGCGTTTCATCGACCCCGACGCAACATGGTAATCAATACAAGAATACATCATCTGACAGGCTAGTCATCCATCACACAACGGATCAATGCAACTACCATTTTTCACATATTGCTGCTTGTGGCTTGGGATACACTTGACTGACTTCGAACAGCCAAACCGCCCATGGCCGCGTAATATTTAATCACATTCATGTCCAATCATTGTGTACATTCATAAATGCCTCACAATCAAATTACTAGCTATAAACGGTTACAACCTCCTAACAGTTTGTAAATATCCCCAATCCAATAAAGCATAGCGGTCACACTCACCACAGAAACAGCTGCTAACTTTGCTGAAATTGACAGGGGATATTTCATTAGCTTTGAGCGTGTCTTTGAAGACCGGCGATCATTAAAGATGACTGACACTTTATCACTACACCACGACTCCAAGGTCCTCGTAAAAATGCCATTGGCCTACACCGAGGACACCCAGACCAACAAATTCAAACTACTGCCTTATTTAAAACTTTGAACGCTTCTGTCAATGGAACCTTGGTCAAATAAATAAATTGCATTATTATAAAACATTAAAGGTGCCGTATGTAACTTAACGGAGGAACTGTCACATCCATAAAGATGTTGCTTTGCTTAAAATGTTACAGATCATGACATGAAACTTCCATTATCTTTTTCCATGTACACAAGGGTGACACCACACCAAGTTACAGGTCAGATCTGTGGGAAGGCAACCCCGCTCACACTGAGATATCATTTTTTTCAAGATGTGTTTTACCTTTACACCTGCAGTTGTACAAAATGCAAAGTAGATACAATAAGTAGAACATTCCAGGCATTAGGCAAAGCAACATTTACACAGACAAGTAGGTGGCAGGACCCTCTCCAGAAAAGTTACATAGTGCAGCTTTAATAATAATAATAATAATAATAATAATAATAATTAAAAAAAAGTAAAAAAAATAAAAATAAAAAAACGAAAAACAAAACCATGATTTATTTGATTAGATTATAATACTTCAAATTGTAGATCAGAAATGTGTTTCACAGTTTCAGTATCATCTAATGTGGGAGAACAACCAGTTTACTAACCAGAAGGTTTATAGAATGACTCTGTAAAAACATACTTCCTTGGGCAAGCCAGTCATCCACTTTGCTTGGTTGGAGGCTCATTTGATGTTATGGCTGCCATGTCATATCTCCATCAACCTGCACCAGGGCATCTATGGCTACTGACAAAGCTTGCCAATGGCAGTGTGTGACAGTTGAGTGAACAACAAAATGGGTTAGGTAAACTACAATACAACATTTATCTATTATGTATGTTTGTCAGTTTTGCTCAATACAGTGCTATTATGTGCTGTGTGTGGCATATAATAGCATGTTTTGCATGTAATTGACCAATCACATATCCCCCATACAACGTCTTTGTAATCTTTCTTTCTCATTCTATACTAAATGCATCAACCCCCACCACATACCACCAGCAAATATGATTTAAAATCGACAATGATGCCCTTAGAGACGTTTAAAACAGTGTAGCCACCTGTTGCTATGTAGAGTGGTCTTTTCATTCTTTGTGTCAGACCCCTGTCACACATGTAGTTTCTCATGATGGACACAGGCCTGCAGTGGAGCAGCCAGAAAACAGCTCAAAGGGAGGTCTTTCAAGAGCGACCACTCACGCTGAGAAAACTGCCACTGCTCACGCCATCGCTCAATCATTATTCCTCACAGTCATTCAAACGCTGTGTTTGTGATTTTGATATGAAACATTCTGAAATTAATTATGATCACAAAGAATGTTTTGCTAGCATTTATTTGTTTATGGCTGTCAAGCTAGTAATGGGCAACGTTCAGAAGAATCCACACTGATTGGCTGAAGTGCAGGGAACAGGCATCAGAAGTCAGAGAAATCCAACTTTTGCTAAAATAGTTGAAAGAAAAGCTCAGACATCATTCAGAAATGCACAAAGTGCCTGTCTGCGCATGTGTTTCAAAAACAAAGTAGTCCACATTTCTGTTAAAATAGACCAAAATGCATTGTTAACGTTACCATGTTTGTTTTGGTTCATTTGGACCAAACCACAATGCTGCCCTGTGACCTTCCCATTTATGGCATTAAACATATCTATCCCCATTGAGACATGTTTGTTGTTGTCAGATCTGTGGAGTGGTGAGCCAGCAATACAAATACCTGCAACTGAATAAATGCAAGATGGACAGATTTAAGTTAGAACTTGTCAGACTACAGTTATCTTGTGACTCAGACCCGGGGCCCATTTCTACTAACCAACAGTATCTAATTTAGAACTATCTCCCAAAATCTTATAGTCTTGCTAAAATCCTTTTCAGGCGTTCAATCAGTGTGAGTGACTCTGGAGCCGTGATAAGGCCCAGCTCTCCATTCAATAAGCGTAGGAGGAGGAGGAGAACAAGCTGGAGCTATACAGCCACACACGTGTCTCTGTGATCACGACTACAGCTGAACCAAATTTACAAACACTGCCAACAGTGTTTTTATTTTCTGCAAACACGTATCCATGTGGGGGGAGAAACACAAAAGATATTCACATTCAAATCTAGTCTGGAGAAACAGCTAAATGAGCCAATGCAATAGAGGGTGCATTTGAATTTGGAAAAAACACACATCTCTTAAAACCAATGCTATGAAAAGCCAAGCACACTCGCAATTAAAATGACTTCTTTTGTCTAGTGCATTCGGTCGGCCATATTGGAGAGGGGAGCAGGAGTAATCGATGACGCCACATTGTAATGAAGCCTCCAGGGTCCAACGAGGCAGAGCAGAAGTTTGAGTTCAGAAAAGTTTCAAACAAAGGCCTAACAACGGAACAGAGCAATATGTCACCAAAATATGTGAAAACATCCACAATTTTATTTTATTATTTTTTATTATTTATTAAAGGTGCATTGTGTAACTTTTCCAATGGAGGGTCCGCCACTGGGTTGTCTCCATGTAGATGTTATAGTTTTGCTCAAATTCAATTAAAAATGTGTTAGCACATTTTTTATAAGATAGTATTAGTACATGGAAAGCTGAAAGTTACTAACATAGACAAACCAAGGTTTACTGTAAATCACATTGAGTTTCCTTTGTTTGATAATCCCACAAGATAACTTTATCCTTCAAATCCACTGAGACCAAATAATTACGTGTCCACTTTGACCTCTTGCATAAATATCCTCTTTGCCTTTGGTCTTCCACTAGACCGACAGACAGAGTTTAGTGTTAATTTATTATCCATCTGTACATGTCCAAATGACCTCAATCTGGCCTGTCAGACTTTATCCATTCCTTCAAACATCTAACACACCACTCTGGTTTACACTTTCCTAATTTCACACATCCTTGGTGAGCTTCAGCGTTTACTTCCTGGTTTGGAGTCTTGACCAGCGGAGCATGTCCTGATATACTGTTCTGCTTACATGGTGTGACTACAGAGGAACCGCTGTGGTCCATGTGCAGTGATATTTCACCAAAAAAGCACAAGCCTAAATATAGACGTTGGCTTCAAATCAATTCAACAGTGTGTGTCCAGACAAAATACAGAAAGTGTAGCCCCCCTAATGTCCTCCCGAGGGGCGGCGGTGGTGGTGAGGTTCAGGAGATTGGCAGACGGGCGACGTGTTGCAGCTACAGGCGACAGAACTGTTTAGCAGCACTGTCTTTTAGTGGATCCCACGCATAAGGAGCCTCCTGTCTATTTTAAAAACATGACAGTTTAATGTGATATTATGACAAAGAAGCAAGGCGCGCTGGGAGAAACAGCAATATGAAAACGAAATGTAAGGACCAAATGAGTCTGTATACATGAATACAGTGTTATGTGAATCAATGTAATATCTCATATAAATGTGATAATCACAAAGATAATCACCATTATATCACCAGAATGTGGAGAAAAATCCTACTTCTCCATGATGGTCTCGTCTAGATCACTGTTGTTTTCAGTTATAACAAAGTACAATACAGTAACAAAATATGGAACCTATTCATAATATTACAATTATAATTATTCATATCCAAAACATTTTTAAACGGTCAGTAACTTATTTTGATATAATCGTTAATCACAATTATTTTGGCCATGATAATTGAGACACCAAATTTTCAATTTCACCCCAGGCCTAGTCATCGCACTGTTTTTGTAATCAAGATATTTTAACTCTAATCCAGAAGTCATTTTCAATTTGAAATTTAAAATACCAAAAACTTGCTTTTTTGTAAAACAGGAGTAAAATAAAATAAAATCAATGACACACTGGTGGAAAAAGTTAAAAGTCATTTATTTTGTGGAGGGACGCCAACGCATTTCGGCTGTGGCAGTTTATTTCAGTCAGAGCTTACATACAGGCAAAATGAAATATTAAATGACTTCTGAATGGAAGTCGAAACATCTTGATTTAAAAAAACTGTCCAGATGACCACCTTTGAATCCTTTTCTAATATGTGAAAGAAATAAATGGATCATCATCATAAATTGATGTATGAAGAAAGGAAAGTTTGGCCAGTCTATGTGTAGAGAAATAATAGAGGCTGTACTTGAATATGAATAAGCAACAACACAGGTTAAAACACAACTAGAGAATGTGTTTTGGGCTAAATTCTAAACTAACTGCTCATATCCTGTGTAGAACATGTTTAAAAATTATTCCAAAATTTGACTTTTTAACATAGAATACCTCTAACAACACAGACAATAGTAAATCCTCCATCTTTTATAACAGGCTCAGCTCTACTCAGAGGGACTTTAATTGACCGGCACAGGAGAGGATTTGAACAGAGTGAAAAGGATAGCATCTCTGCGAGGACGGGGAGGGGGACGGGGGGGCAGCTGCAGAAGTGTCTGTGTAAAGGGGCTTACAGAGTTAATGGAAAGCGAAGTGGGGTCAGACAGATTGACAGCGCTGATGGACACATGTGCTAATGCTTCTGCTGCAGTGTAATGAAGCCCGCGGCTGTGTCTAAACATCTCTAATCACTAACACTTTCATTTTTATAATAAGGGAGACCGCTCACCTAATCTACACAGACAACTCATCTGACCCTGTGAGCGAGGAAATATAGACCAATGATCAAACTACAACTGTGACATAACATCGCATTGGTAGTGCAGTGTGGGGCTATCTATCTGTTGGCGTATCATTTATAGTAAGTAACAGTTGCCTGGCAAATCTAGAATGAGATCTCTCCGTGTTTTTTATACAGATTGATATCAGCCTGGTCCTCACGTCCTCCGTTGCGTCTCAAGCCCGGTCAAACGTGATCGTGCATCAGATCAGCCTCACGTCCTCCGTTGCGTCTCAAGCCCGGTCAAACGTGATCGTGCAATCAGATCAGTTTTTTTTCAGTGACACATGCGAAACGAAGGAGCTCATTGGTCACCTATGATTTACAAATAAAATCAAATGTATCTCCCCTCAGATTAACAGAGTTTAGTGCTTTGCCCATTGATTCTGCAGAAACCCGCAATGTTTTTCAGCCTCCTGTGATATTTTTTTTTCCCTTTATTTTTCCAATACGGACAAATGCATGTCCCCGATTGGTTAATCCACCTGTCAATCACGGGGAGATTCACCAGTGACCAGACTCACATCTTAAAGTAAAGTCTTAAAGTATTGAAGAAGTGTGTATTCTGGACCCCAGGCAAATGTAACACTGTATCTTCAGTAATTTAAGTTGACGGCAGAAAATGTCCTGACTGAAATGTAAAGTAAAATACTAATAAATGACAGCTGAAATCAAGCCACCTCCTCCAAGTAAATATTATAGGTTTGGCTGGAATGTTTCACAGTACGGCATTAAACTTGTCAATCTTGCATTTATTCAGTTGCAGCAGTTACATGCATGATTACACACAGTAGTTTTACTCAATTATAAGTATTTAGAGTATTTAGTATTTAGAGTTAAACAAACATCTCCCCAGTGAATGAAATTTTTCACAAACATAGTGGCCAACCTTATGTTTACTGCTAGAAACTGAACAACACATTTCTAGTGGTAAAACAGTGGAGCTATATTCTGAGCTGGAGCTGAGAATCCTTAATGAAATCCTCAGTGAGAGTGACAGAGGTCAGGACTGTGACCCCTCGACGTGGCTGACGCACAGACACAAGGAAATACCCCCCCCTCTCCCCACCCCA
>KN482964.1:135468-154532 GCA_000787095.1 Periophthalmodon schlosseri | reverse complement strand
TGACGCACAGACACAAGGAAATCCCCCCCCCCCTCCCCACCCCACCCAACCCTACACCCCCACCCACATCAGACGCCACATCGGCTGAACCAAAACACAAAATCAACACAAGGGAAGTCCTGCTCTTATGTAACACAAGATAATCGGAGTTCCTTTAGACTGAGCTCAGGACCCTTGGAACAAATAGGAAATGGCAACTCTATACCAGACTGTACATACAGTTCTCAGCGATGCAGATGTAGTTTGTATGAATTAAAGCTGTCACGATGCAAACACTTCAAACTCGAGTAATATTTTTAAACATATTTTACTGCTGCAGCTTTACTGTTTATATAAAAGAATTCGAAATGTGAAATGCTTGGGTAATAAATCAGAACACATTACTTATTTCACTTGGAGTTCACAGCCCCGCGTGTAGATGTTCACAGTAGAAAAAAGCATGTATGTAAAACAGAGTGCCGAGTTTGTGGGAGCATGCTTACTAATCTGCAGACGGCAGAGGCAGAGGAATCGCTTCTGTTCAAGGGAAGATATTCGCCCTGTCTCTCTGCATTTGTCAAACCTGCGGCTGTGGGCACAAAGATGGTTGCTAGGCAGAAACGTCGTCAAGAGCATTTTACTGTAGGTCTCTTTGCCGCCACTAGTGTATAATGGAAAGACATATTTTCTAACATATACACTTTCCTGAACTAAAGGTAAAATGTAGCTGTTTACTACCACTTCATGATGTCATAAGGTAGAACAGAGCATTTTAAACTCTGGAGATAAAGGCAGACTAATAATTGCTCAAACATGTGTGAATGAAACAAAACACAACTCCAGGTATGTTTTGAGGAGAAAATAGAATTATGACATGGCTAAAAGCTCACAGGAGTCAATTTGATGTAATATGGGACCTTTAAGGACAAACCACAATGGTATTTGTATCAGATATTGAGAGATACTCAAATTCAGAGTCTTGATACACTGGGAATAAAAAAAAAATGCATCTCAAGCATAAAATGTGCACTATGCAACTTTTCAGGTGGAGGGTCTGCCACCTGCTTGTCTCCATATATAATAGTATGGCTTTTAACTTATCCATCTCCACGGAGACAAGCAGGTGATGCCACCAGGTGAGATCTGTGGAGAGGTGACCCTGCTCACAAATAAGAGTTTTTCCAAGTTTTTTGGGGGTTTTTTTGGCAGTAAAAATGCCCATTTTGAAGATTGATGAAGATTGATTGAACTACTGCCGCACTATGAAACATTTCATGAAAGGCAATAACATCACGATGGAAAAAAGCAGTGTATCTAAAACCAGTGGCTTAAACAACTCAAAATAAACACAACCATAAGACTGGAATACACCCTTATTTTAAATTTGCAATATCCCGGGTTTCAATAAGTCTCATTGAAACCACATAAAAAACACATACTACTGTAATGCATTTTACATTGAGCTTGTGTAAATATGGCACCACTGCTTTTACCACAAGACAAGGTTCTCTTCTTGGTCTACTCCATTATTTATCTGTGACCGTCTGCTCCTCGTCTGGCCTAGATGTTCTTCTCTCTCGCACCATGTTGTGGGTAATTTTGCTCTGTCAATATTTGAATCAGCCACAATAGATCACAGTGATAGCTACAGGGAGGCTATCTGTCAAGGGAAGAAGGGGGGAAATAAATAATAGGATGAGACAGCGAACATTGGAGTTGAGATAGGTGAACAAAGTATTAATATTAGGAGGTACAAAGTATTAAAAGAAGTGAACAAAAGCGGCAGAGGATCAAAGTGTGTAGTCTGATGAGATAAGACAGTAAGGCAAGATTTGGCTGTGTTTACAAAAGTGTGAAACAGGAAATTTCCCTTTGAATCACATTTGGAAGTGACAGCAAAACACACTAAAACATTTACAGAGGCAAGAGCTGGATATAAAAAGCAAGCCAAACCTGTTTTTTTCTCATCATGATAATATTAAAGTCACACGTTTCCTGTGTCATGTAAATTTGAATCTTACAACCTCTTCTATGTACATGGAATGTTTTAGAGCCTGAGTCACAGATAATGATTATTCAGTTACTAAATCAGTTGATGATCATCTCAATAATTGATTAGTTGTGATTAATCGATTAACTTGATTCAGCTCTATTCCATCCAGACTCAATTACATAATCTTGGTCAGTGGTCACATTTTTATATAGCGCTTTTCCACCTTCAAGGTACTCAAAGTGCTTTACATCAAGGAACCACACACTCATCCACTCACCCATTCATACACCAGTGTACACAGACACTGGGGGCAAGGTGGGTTAAATGTCTTGCCCAAGGACACAATGACAGCATTCATCTGTGGGGCCTAGAATCGCACCACCAACCTGTGGGTCAGTGAATCTGACTGTTTTACCAATGATGTTTATGTCAAGAGCGGGATTCGAACCGCCAACCTTCGGCTCCATGGGCAAACACTCTACTAACTTCTTGCAGATTTGATCCCAGGACTAGTTGATTCATAATTTAAGTAGGGTTTTCTAGATTTTCCCTGTGAATCTAAATAACTAATTCCAAAGAACAAGAATATATCCTGTTTCCATGGGGTCTAATAATCCTAGTTTAGCAGGTGTGTAAGGTAAGGTAAGGTAAATGTTATTGTCCCAGAGAGGAAATTTGTTTTAGGCTACAGTGCCACTATAGCTGCATGATATAAAACACACACAATACTGCCCTGGGCCATGTCGAAAGTAGTGACTGTGAACTGAATCTTGATTGGAAAACAAATCCCAAATGTCATCACAATCACAATCCTTGTCTGGAAATTGCAGTTTGATTAATTTTTTCCCCCAAATTGTTCATCCCTGACTAGTACTACTATTAACGGTGTGCTGAATGGTTTGGTTTTGAGACAATGATGCAAGGCAACGCAATTTCAACTTGAATATATTTTTCAACACATTTTCTTGTTCTTCAGGAAATCAATAAATGTGGTTATTTTGACCTCTGCTGTTCACACTAAGAATATTTGTGCACAATCCAATGTCGACTTAAGGTAGATTTGGCCTTGAGTTGATACAAAAACTCAATACAAAAACTCTATTATCTCACAAAGAGTAGACTATGGGCCAGTGTTTCGAGAAGGTCATCTGACATCACACTTTTCAGCATAAAGCTACGTAACTTCAGTATGTCATTGCTTTTACTAGAATGTTCCACAGTGTGGGATTAAAACTTCTCTTGCATTTATTCAATTAGAGGTGTTTCTATTGCTCAAAAAAACTTTGAAAAACACACACTGTTATTGTGAATGGGCTCACCACTCCACAGATGATCTGTAAATTGTCCTGTATCCATGGAGATAAATAGGTTTAATGCCACAAATTCCAGGCAAAGCAAGAACATCTCCACAGAGACAAGAAGATGGTGGACACACCGCCAGAAAAGTTACATAGTGAACCTTTAAACGCAAAAGCTGACAATCTATTGTGGCGATTCTTACACTAACTACAGTGTGGAAAGCTCCATCCAACACTGAGACGAAACGAAAGCTGCAGACATGACCCTAAAAGAACTTAGCAAACTTAATCCCCTCATATTCACAGATTAGAGTGGACAGTTGAGGAAATATATGCTGTCGACCATGTACTTTTTTATGGGATCCAAAGTGACAGTCTCAAAGACGAGAAAGAGAGGACCTCCTCCGCCTCCGTCAGTCCAGAAACTCAGCACATGACCTGCAGTGGGGTAAACAAAAGAGCAAGGCTTTAGTTCCTATAGGGGGCGACACTTGGAGGGTAATGGGGCAGCACCCGCCGGATTTGGAGTGTGGTTAAGTTAGATGGTTGAGTTCATTAATAAAGAATCTCAAACAATCATACATTTGACATACAGGCCCTTCACAGCTTTGGTTGTTCTTGTCTTGGAATTTAAACAACTGCTTTGAGCCAATACCGGAATAAATGAGGTTAGTTTAGTTCTGTATCTGATTTAGCTACTGCTACTTTTCATATTAAGTCGCTGTGAAGGTTCACACAACAATAAAAATACACAATACAATTATATTCTTATACTAACTTAGCTCCTTATCAACAGTAACATACACACTGTTGGGGAGACAGTAGCTCAGTTGGTAGAGCGTTTGTCCACTCAAGGTTGGCGGCTCAAATCCCGCTCTCAACATAAACATCATTGGTTGAGCGGTCAGATCCACTGGCCCACGGGTTGGCGGTGCAATTCCAGCTCCCACAGATGAATGCTTGTGTCTTTGGGCAAGACACTTAACCCACCTTGTCTTGCCGTGTCTGTGCACAGTGGTGTACGAATGTGTGTATGAATGGGTGAGTGGTTCCTTGATGTAAAGCACACTGCCTTGAAAAATTTACCACAATAAAACTTTACCATTTCAGATAAATGATGTGGTTTCCTAAGAATAGAATTAGTATGACGTCAAACCACTTAGACCAGAGATGAACAGTGCACCATTAAATGGTCAAATATAACCAAATATGCTTAAGTCTCCAGCCTCGTTCACTGCAGCGTTGCCTTCCTCACTAGGGCACAGTGTCAGACTGGAGCAGGCCCATATAGCTCAGAGAGAGGGCTCGGGGAGGTCAGCCGTGGAAAACCAATCGGTATCACTCCAAACTGTTTTAAATATCGTGTCTCGCTCCACTTGTTGATGCAGAGGAGATCTTTCATATTAGATAAACAGGCCATCAGCGGCATCCATCTGAATCCACAGTGATGAGTCTAACACTATATTTAGCTGTGGAGTAGGGGGAAGCCTGCACCACTATCTCACAGTGAAGCTTAAGGATATTATGCTAAAGTTTGGATGATTACGCTAGTTGCTATATATTTTCAGTGTAAGACTAAATGACTCTAAAAATATCTAACTGCAATTTTCTGACACATGGACTGATTGCAACCAAATTAGTGACTTATTTCAAGATGGGGTTCACAGTACACATTTTACACCCATCCAAGAGTCTCGCTTTGAACATTTTCGAGATGGGTCAAATAGGAACAAGTGACACAAGAATTAAATGCACTATAGCTGCAAGATTTTAGAAAAAAAATGACAAATAGTGCGATTAGATTTGTGATACATGTTTAAAAAGTAGGATACTGTTCAGAATGCACATTGTAAACAGCTCCAGAAGCATTAGCATTTGAGACTAAAATATGACCTGAGGTGATGAATTTAAAACCCATCACACTCTATGAAACACTCTATGAAAAAGAAAGTGGGCCATCGGTATCTGTTAGAAGAGAACAACACTGTATAAAATGTATTCATAAGGGACTACTTGATAGGCTGCCTAAATATCTCACTTGTTTTTTGAACTTTGATACAGGAACTTTTAATACAAGATCTCATGACTGTATAAGTCTAAGGACTGGCCGCACCAGAACTGAGTTGGGGAAAAAAGGGCTTTCGGCTGTTTTGCTTCACGAAAATTGAATATATTTCAAGGGCAAGCAAAATTGAATACTTTAATAATAATACTTTAAGCACTTTAATAATCTGGTGATAGACATTTATACTCACACTTGTACTTGTTTTTGTTTTTAAATGGACTTATGCGTTTAGTTTTGTTTGTTTTCTGTTTATATTTTTCTGTATTTTAACAGAGCGCCCATGAATGAATGATAAACTAATACCAGAATCCCATGTATTTCAGAACATGTTTGCAGAGGCCTAAACAACAGGCACAAGATTTTTGCAGAGGACTTTCTATTATCTAAATAACTGTAGCCTCTGCAGATTTGAAAATTGTGCCAACTCAAATTGCGATAACGATTTGATTGCAATCCCTTGAGTGCATCCCTTCGCACATTTCATACAAAGGTCTAAATTACTTTACAGGTTTTAAACAGACCCCACTGGAGACACAATATTTACACATAGCATACATAAATGTAGATGTTACAATAAACTGACTATTCAAACTGTAATTTTGACTTCAGTCCGTGTTTGTCAATGTATTTAAAAATCATAATGAAAATATGCAGATGTCACAAAAGGTAAGATGCATTAGGACTAGATAAGTCTATATTCACTAAATGCCCATGTAAGACAGTGGCATGTGTTGGTTGGTCTATATTATATGAAGCACTGGAGGCTGGATGCATGTGTTTTCATCCACAGCAGAATGACAATGAGGTCTTCAGAAGCGGTTTACATGAGCTGCTTCCCCCGCTGGTCAAGTACGGTACAACAACTATGCCATCTAGTGGAAATATCAGCTAAGAGGATTTATGTATTTCAAATTTCTCACACAATATTGGTTCTCAGTAAACAAATTAATTAATAATCAACTATGGGGTAAGCCATGGGTCGATTATTTTACTAGGAATTGTAAATATGTATTTCAATTTATGACTGAAAAGAGAAGATGTGTCAGGAAATATAATAAATAATCAAATAAACAGCACATTTTTAGAGTAAATACATTCCCGCTTCATATCTTCTGTCAAAAGAAAAGCATGTTAGCAGAAACCCAGTGCTAGCAAAAACAGAATAGAAGCCTACGAAGACTTGCACAATATTCAAAATAAAATTGACTCAAACCAAAGCTTGCTCTACCCCCT
Source organism: Periophthalmodon schlosseri (assembly GCA_000787095.1). Classification (NCBI taxonomy): domain Eukaryota; kingdom Metazoa; phylum Chordata; class Actinopteri; order Gobiiformes; family Gobiidae; genus Periophthalmodon; species Periophthalmodon schlosseri. The sequence continues at coordinate 147,964 of KN482964.1, read as the reverse complement.
AGTGGAGATAAAGGTGTGGTACAAAAACATTGCTATGGTGTTGCATGCTGCTGTAGATCAGTATGATTAGGTGTATTTGAAACTTTAAATGTCAGGCATGATCCCAGCACAACTGAATTGTAATTTAAAAGACAATTTTAATCTGAATGACTAAATGACAACTCAGCAGTCAACACATTGCAAACAATACAAACTTACACACCAGGCAACAAAGTACAACTATGTTTTACAGCTTTTCAAACTTGGTTACCTACAACTGAATTCTTTTATTTCAAATATAACCATTAAATATAGCTTTCAATGTTAATTTCATGAACATTAACATGAAAATGCTTTTACTAGCATGACCAACACTCACAAACACCCCATTCATACTAGGCAATATGGGTGAAGTGTCTTGCCTAAGAACACAACAACAGTTTCCACCAGAGCCACTACTGCCCCATTGTGACGCCTTGAATTCCCAGCAGTCTCCCATCCAAGAACTAACCAGGCCCATCCTCGCAATTTAAAGACCAAAGTTAATTATTGATTGGCTCTCAATTCCATTAAAATGCGATTAATTACACGGCTCTTGTTTCTATGGAAAATATAACAACGTCCTTTAAAGAAACGCTTGGTTAAGTACTGAACGCACACTTAAAGACTGGGTGTAACCACAGCAGCCTGACCTTATGACCATAGTGAAATAAAGATGAGCGGAGTTAAAGGTGCCATGTTGTTTCAGATCCACTTCCTGCTCTAATTACAGGACTGTAGAAGATCAGATCACAGCCGAGAGTCACAGTGATGCATCATCCGAGCAGCGCAGGCCTCGGAGGAAACTAACACTCACACTTAAACACAACAATGAGGTGAAATTATTTAGTATGTATCAGTGTGTGTGGCTCGTGTTGACAAGAGGAGTAGTTTGATTAACACTTTCATTTGGGCACATAATCCAGTGAACTGATTACGGCACATATTGGAAGGATAGAAACATGTAAAGCAGGTAAACAAACTCTCCTCTCTGACACAAAGAATTGATATTTCTAAGCTTAAGCTGAAGACAGAACAAACCTAATTATTGGAAGGATAGTAGTAAGAAATTCAGCACACTGAAGATGGGTGTTTTTCTAAGCTTTTCAGCGCAATAAAAACATCCAATACGAAAAAAAAACAAAACATGCTTTTATTTTAATGTATTTCTTGACTAAAAAGTTACGCATTGGGGCTTTAACTAGTCAAGATACTAGGTTGAGCTTCATCTGGTCTTCCGTTAGTTTATTTTAATAGATTCTTTTTCCAGACCAAGGTTAAGTTTGTTTTCATACCTGACAGTTTGGACTGCTCACTAGCGCTCTTCCTCAGAGTGGTCACGTGATGATGCTGTGACGTGTCCGGTCAGCTGATTTACAGAGGTTTTGGCGCTGTCTTCCTACTGATGGAGGCAGGACGACAGGGCCATCTGCAGCCTGATTTCTTCAGGACAGTATCCCAGGTGTGTGAGAGTAAAAAAGCCCCCTTATCCCTGTTTAAATCAGCTGACGGGACACATCACAGCAACATCACGTGACCATTCTGAAGCTATTGAGCAGTCCAAACTAAGCCTTGGTCTAGAAAAATAATCTATAAAAAAATACAAAATAGTCAAGATACTGCAAATGGAACAAGTCAGAGTCCATGTAAAACAACTTAATTCAATTGTTAAAAAGTACATTAAAATTAAAATTTAGATGTACTTACAATACTCATAACAAATCTGCAAAACTGCTTGTGTGATATCGCTATGTTACTTTACAGCCTTCTTTAGACAAACTCTTCCCTTGTGTCCAGGCTGGTCACAGGTGAGTAGTCGGGTTTTACATAAAGGGGTTACACTCGCGTTGAAAGACAGGATGTGTCCTGTATCAGTGTCATTCTACACTCTTCACAGCAAAGCCGCTCACGTCAAATAGCGGCAGTCATGGGCAAAAACAACAACAGCTGTGCACGCTCCGTCCAGGACAGTTAGAGTCATCTGTTGAACGGGTCCCGCCATCCAAAACACTAATGTAAACATATTAGCAGCACTGTGGCATTATTACTTTGAATAGTAGCAATATTAGCATAAACATACAGCTACACACAAATGGTTTGTACTATGTGAGTTATGTTAGCTTAGAAAATATTGAAAGGATTATTAGAAATTGAGAGCTAAACCAGTTTTTATCATCATAAAGTTTTTATCATCGAGACCAACTACTATGCATTGTTACAGTACATTTTTCTATTAATTCACTTCCCTAAGCTTTCTGAAGCCCATATGCCACTCTTCAATAATAATGGGATACATAATGGACAGAGAGATGCATATGAAGACTTTCCATTTACACTATTATGAAGGAATATGATATTTTATGAACTCTGCACTCTACTATAATCATGCGCTCAATTATTTAAAAGGTCCCAAAGAAGAATAGTGGTAGCTTGACACAGCTAAAGGGGCTTCTAGTGATGAACAGATCGAGACAATCACCCCAATTTCAATGTGAACGCATTAGACGGGACACGGCAGGGCAGAGGGAACCCATTCTACTCAGTAAAAACGTGAAAGCTGACAAGAATTACACTGCATTATCTTGTAACCTGTTAGACGAAACATAACTCATCACATAAGCCATCAAATCTCATCTCAAACTACATAAACCAGGTTCATATTCTGAATTCAAGTCATTTTAACCGAATCTAGAGCATGTGCATGTGTTAACAAATATGTTCTGCTACTAATTGCAGCTTCATGGGCATAGAGGAAAAGTCAAATGAGTGACACAAAAGTTTTGGGAAGTGCAAATAAGGGGCCAGTAACTCCTCATGGACCATGTGTCCTTCCTTGAATTTGGAAATGTGCCTTTGACCTACATGATCAAAATAAAACGTAGCCCCAGAACTTTGTACTAACCAACCAGAGGACAGAGCACTGTCAAATTTTGTTGCAAGTATTTTTAATAGAAGAAAAAGTAGAATTATTTAACAGCCGTTTTCAATCATATAGGGAAAAAGCGCTGTCATCTGAGCCCTGTATTAGTTTATGAGTTCAGTACCTGCCTGTATCCTTGACCAATCACATGCTTGCACAGGGAAGGGTCTGTAATTGTAACTAGTTTGTCATTGGCTGTTAGTCTGTCAATAATAAAACAATATGAATGTCAAAATCCCGCACTGACCTCACAGATGAGTGATTTGTAAGAAAAACTTGTCAAATTTTTAGGAGAACAGAAGCCCCATAGTGCTTGCTTGACCTCCTAAGAGCCCAAACTTCTCCTGCTCCTCCTCTGTCCCCCTCCCTCTGGCCTGTCCCGTGCCTTACCTGTACTTCATCCCAGTCTGAAAGGACACACACTCCTCCAGGGCCAGTCCATTCATCTTTAGAAAGTCCTCCATGTTTTTGATCTGGGCTGCGATCCTCTGCTCCCTCAGCCTCTGCAGCTCAGCCTGGTCGGTGGCTCGGGTCGGCGGTTGGTTCAGGCCCTGCTCCGAGTGGTACCGGTTGATCCCACTCCGGATGCTCTCGCTATACGACATGGACAACATCTTGCCGCTCCCACTGCTGCTGCTTTTCCGTACCCCGCTGGCCGCTGGCGGTTTGGGAATCTGCATGTTTTCAGGGGGATAATAACTGGACCTGCGCCTGTCCCGGAGGCTCTGGGGAGGACCCCCTGCATACCCGCCCGCAAACATGCTTTCTGCTGCCTAATATTCCCAGGCAAGTCCGTGCAGTAAAGTCCTAAACAAAGTAGGGAACTGGACAGAGCAGCAACCTCCCTAAATAGCACCTAGTCCCAAACTCAAAGTACCTGCTCGGGCCATGCATCTTGTAATGAGAGTCGAGTCCAGCCCTCCCCCGACAGGTACAGAGTGGCAGGGTTACAATGACAGGAGCATTCAGGTGACGCTGGTGTTTAGGAGCAGCACTTATACAGTACACCATATAGGACGGGGACAGAGACAGGGACAGGAGAGGACAGTAGGGAACAGGCATGCTCATAGTGGAGGCAGTCACACATGCACCAGGCAACAGGGGCACCCCACACCTCACTTCTGCCCATGTGGAGGAGGAGAGCCGCAAGATCAACTTTGAGACTTGACAAGAAAAAAAAAGTGTTTGAAATTGGTTGCCGTGGTTACGGGTCAAATAAGATTATATTGATGTTTGTTAATAAATTTCTCTATTGATGTTTTAATTTAATACGTTGCTTTTTAATATCATAACAGGGGAAAGATTACAGTCTTGTTAACAGGCCCTGATGAGAAATTTGAATTGTTACATCAGTCAAAATCAGCCTGTTGTTGGTTGCACTGGTAATACTGCGCAAAACGTCTGGCCACATCAACAACCTGCTAAATGCACCTCAAAGATCAGGAAGTGAAGTTCAAGTGCCAAAGAATCAGTACTACACGCAGTCAGAGTGAGCAGACAAAAGCTGTTCCAAGTCCCATTTCCCAATACGCTTGTTCTGCTCTATAGCAAAAGAAAACTCTATTTAGTCAAATGGACAAAAGTTTTAGAGTGAAGACGTTTCGCTGCTCGTCCAAAGTAGCTTCTTCAGACAGATATAAGCCAGTGTCCCACCAGCACTTGACCAGAACTGAAGGGAAGAGCTATCTGCACTAAAACCAACGCACCTATTTTCTTTTGCTATGAAATCTACTTGAACGACTGAGGGACAACATAGGCACATTGTTCTATTGCAGATAAACAGTGAGGAGAGAGACATATGAGAAATTAAAATGTATGGTTCAAAAATTGGCTTTTTTTAATAGTGTATGTTTGTGTGAAAATGTAACTGAGAGCTGTGTGTTATAGTCACTTTCTGAATTTCAAAGTTTGTGAATCTTTGTGCACAGTTGTTTTGGTTTGTGAAAGCGCTAATGCACTAATATAAACATTACTACTAGACCATGTGCCAAAGTGAGAAAGAAACTTAACAGCTTGTTTTATTTGCATATCTTATTTGAGATTATGTCACAGACAGGGGGCAGCACTGTGTTCACAAACTTTCTGAACACAGTGCTGTGATTTTTTCATCATCATCTGCAGTTATACAAGTTACAGTATACAGTAACAATATACAAGTGACACTTTGATTACATTTCCCCCCTTTTTCACCTCCCATCTGTTTTCTCTAAGATTTTTATTTTATTTTAATTTATTTATTTTTTATAATCCTTTTGTTTGTTAGGCATGATTCTGTATTATTGTGATTATGATACATTTTTCTTTTTTTTTTTTTTATCTTTATTGTGTATTTATTTTATTTTATTTCTCCTTTGCATATGCCCATCACAAGGGGATCTCAGGTTCAGAAACTTTTCCAAAAAATGTTGCAAACTCCAATAGTGAGCGCCAGTCACAACAAACTGTCAAGATGTTCCCAGCTAAACCTTGACTGACATCGCTTTATATTTCAACCTATAAACATAAATATTCCAGAGAAACAAACAAATTCTTAATAAAATCAATTAATAAAATCTTAATTATAACATACTACACAGTTGCAGTATATCACTAATAGTATTGAAAGTCCATTTGATGTTTAAAAATGATTTCCCAAAAAACAAGCAAACCATCAAAAAAGTTTCAAAAAAGCTAAACATGATCTAAGTAACTGGAATGCATTTACATGTGTGTATGTAAAATGTAATAATCACAACTGAAGCCTCATTAAATAAAGTACAAGACAGAAATAATGGTATTAAAATGAGACACTTCATCTCTGCATGACTTATAGCCGCATAGACAGATACTAGAAGCCATATTGATCTTTTAAAAGTCTACTCACGCAAATACCACTTAGAAAGCACTATCTCTGCTCCTCTGCTCAAAACAGCTCACAACGCTGCCGTAACAGACACCCGCTACAAGCAAAAAGTTTAGTCAAGCTAAATAATAAAAGTCTTTATAAATAGAAAAGACCTTAAATTATATAAAAGATCCTACATTGTGCCAACTACCAACCAAACTTGCGACAGTGTTTCAGATATTACTCAGATTCACTACTTACATTATAATCAAATGTTTCGGATCATCAAAGTTTGTCCAAACAGCTATTTTCCCCACATTTCGGTGCAAACTGGGTATAAATATCCAAGTTATAGGCAGCATGCATCCACGTAGCAACATCCACAAACTTTGAGTCTATCCCGGTCGGAATAACAATAGTAACCACAATATGCCAATCGAACTCACCCGGTTAGTTGGGGGTCGGCTCATGAGCGAGAATTTAGGGTCTTCGCTTCTTATATAAACACACGGCTGGACGGAGTAGCCAAGCGGATCCACCCAAAAAAAGGGAGTGTCCAAGAAGGAATCGTCTAAACCAATTAAGTCCCTGATGCCCTCCCTGCTTCCAACGCTGTCCACAGACCTCCCCGCCCCGCCCGCTACAGAGAATCCATTTACCGTTGTTTAGTGGCCGTTTCTGCTAACTGCGGCAGAAAAAAAATATATCAGGCTTGAATAATTCACCGCTAAAAGCCAGTGATTGTTGTTCCACAGGAAAGGAGAGGAGAGAGAGAGGGAGAAAGAGGTGGGGGATCGTGATGGGTTGAGTGCACTTTACGCACATTAACACACACACGGAGGTGGAGCTTCAGGTACCAGAAGACCAGTCAGACCGCCAAATATGTTTAAGTAACCAGGGGATTACCACATCAGTTAAGCACCATGAAGATCTGCAGGGTGAAAGTCAACGCAAAAAAGGTCGAGAGTCAAAAGACCAGCAAAAAAGCTGAAAGTTGAGTTGCATAATCTCAAAGGCTGTTATTATTTATGTAATAGAATCTTTTCTGCAATAGGGTTGAAAATCTGATACTAATCAATACCAAAACTCGTATTGAAACTAAATACTCATTTGAGCAGGTATCAATACTAAAAAAGTCACATTCACTAGACAGAAATGAACCTTTCCTGAATCGCTTTAGAATGATCTTGAGCTGTATCAGAACAAGTATAAAACACATAGACTAGTATACGCCCATGGACCACTATGGAACCTACCTGGACGAGGGAGTAAATAGATATAAGGCTACACTGGTAATTTAGAAGAAAGTATTAAATGCTGAAAATCACATTATATTGTCCAAAGAAAATGTTTTTTTACTATCATCGTGGTATCGGGCTCGGTATTGAATTTTGAGTCTATTCCTTAGTATCTAAATTAAGTTTGAGAAATTTTTGTATCGTGACAATTGTATTGTATTGTGCCAAGAACAACAGGGGCGACAGTAGCTCAGCTGGTAGAGTGTTCGTCCTCCTTTCCCAAGGTTGGTGGTTTGAATTCGACATCGCTGGTAGAGCGGTCCAGCTCCCGTAGATGAATACGGTCGTTGTGTCCTCGGGCAAGACACTTAACCCCCTTGCCTCCAGTGTCTGCGTACACTGGTGTGTGAATGTGTGTGTGAATGGGTGAGTGGCTCCTTGATGTAAAGAGCTTTGAGCGCCTTGAAGGTGGAAAAGCGCTATATGAAAATGTGACCATTTACCGACAAAATATCATTTCTTTTTATTGACACATCTATCTGTTTAGACCTCTACGAACATGTACTGAAATGGGATTGGATTTTTCTATTAAGTTTATCAGTTCCTACTTCAGTCTTCTCTGTCTTACTGCTCCAGGACATGTTTGAAATGTGCACTGAATCTGGACTTTGACATGACCTAAAAATAATCATCAATATTAAAACAAAAAGGAGCTATGAAGGGTATAGAGCACTTCATATTGCGGGTTACAAAGTTAATGGCGCTTTTTTGTCATATAGCATGAATCTTTTTGGACTGTACTTAAACGGCTGTCATCATATTCCCTCTTAAAACATATAAATATTTCTATGACCACATATGCAACAAGTCTGTATGTTACTATTTCCCAAAAACTCAACATTAAGCAAGATGCCCCAAATTAGTTTCTCAAGCAACAACTTCAATCCATAGACCCTAAAATAATTATTAGAAATGACTGAAATGATAATAATTCCTAATTCCTGATCTGTTAGACCAAAATAATCTACACTAGACTATAACAACACTTAATTTCAGATATACTGGTAAATGGTCACATTGTTATATAGCACTTTCCCACCTTCAAGGCCCTCAAAGCGCTTTACATCAAGGAACCAGTCACCCATTCACACACACATTCATACACCAGTGCACGCAGACACTAGGGGCGAGGTGGGTTAAGTGTCTTGCTCAATGACACAACAACAGCATTCATTTGTGGGAGCTGGAATAGCACTGCCAACCTGTGGGTCAGCGACTGCTCAACCAATAATGTTTATGTCGAGAGCGAGATTTGAACCGCCAACCTTCAGATCAGTGGACAAACACACCAACTGAGATGCCGTATTCATAGAAAAAAATAAAATAAAATAATATAGCACTTATTTAAACTCTTTCAACATGTTTTTCAGGTTTTTCATTTTTGTGAGTGGTTAATAATCCTATTTCTCTCGCCGTCAAATACGCAGACTCAATAAGAAGGAAATTACTGTAAGAATCTCGTTTCTAGCCAAGATATGGTCTAATTCGCCTCCATTAAAGCCTAGTGGTCAACGGCTCCTGACCTTTATCATCTAAAAAGCACTCAGTCTTTCATTGTACAAAGGCCTAATGAGAGCCAGACCGGAAACAGCCTAAAAGCATCTCAGTTTCTCACAGTCACCAAGGGGCCAATATCATGTGCACCATAATGAGCTATAGTCAGAGGCAAAGACCACCACATTAATGAAGTTACATACAAAATACAATGCAATTCCCGATGAGGGAGAGATAAGAACATGAGAACACATTTTGAAGAATGATTTAAGGCTGCAAAAAATAAAAATAAAGGTATTGAAACTACTTAATGCCACTGACATAATAACACAATGACTGTGAAGCATGATAAACTGAGTAAATATAGTATTGTTGAAAACCTGAGCTATAATTAAGCACAATGGAACACCTTATTAGTGTCAATAATGAGTCATTTCATGTCACTCTCTCAAATCCAAAAAGAAAGAAAAAGTTCCCCACAAGTTCAAAGCAAACGTACACAACAAATATTGAACATCCTGAACTTATTATGAAGGACCTAGGGGAGAAAACATTACAAATGCACATGCAGTGTATTATAATAATGCAATATTTACTTCAAAACGTTTGGGTTAAAGCAGCAGACGACCGGCATCAAACTTATACGGAAGGTGGATTAATGACGATGAACAACACAGGAAAAATAGCAATGTTGCAATGTTGCAGTTAATACAAATACAATAAATCAATGTGTGAAATACTTTACCCCACCTACTGAACAAACGTATTTGCAAATGTATTCTAGATAAGTGAATATCTAATACCAACACTGAATAACACCTCATGACTCTTAAAACCAGAAATAGACGATGAATTTTATGTGAAACACTGTATACAGGACTAGAGTAAAAGTCAAAAGTACCAGCAGCAGAGCGAGACTGAGTGGGAGAGTTTTCATGAGAATAGAAAAGAGAGGCGCCGAGATAAAGATCTGATATTGAGCAGATTTGGGGCCATCCTCAGTCAGGGAATTATAACACAGAGTCAGCAGAAAAATGTCTTCAGGAGAAAATCTGATCCCACTACGACAGGCCTGGTCAGTCAGAGGAGGCAAGTGGACCACACTCATCACTGAGGTTAGCCTGGTTACCTTCATGGAGACACATTTTAAACTTGAGTACGATTTAAAATACTGGGATAAAATGGTGGAATGCAGAGTCGTAGGTAGGACTATTCAGCAGTGAAACTTCAAGAAATTGCAAAGGGGGGTGGGTGATATTGACAAAAATAATATCTTGTTATTTTGGGGGCGGGGTGGGGGTAGGTTACTATCCCGATGACGATATTGAGATCTTATGGCAATGCATCAGAAATGTTCTTAAATGTTCTTGAAATGTCTTGCAAGTATCACACAAAAAGTGAACTATAAAAAAATGAAACAAAAATATGATGGAATATTAATAGGTACCCTTAACTTTTTATTTTTAAAATTTTTTTTATTGCATATGATGTAGTAGCAGATAGTTTTGCCTGTTTCTAAAACCACTATTTCTATCTATTTCTATATTACCCATTTCTCTTTCACCTTTAACTGAAAAAAAAAACAAAAAAACAAAACAAAAACATGAATCTGGTCCTATCTTGAGTTCGAATTGGAAGACTTGAGTTGTGTAGAACTGGAAAGGAAAAGGGAGCTTCAAACGACTGAGTCCATACAGAGCTTAAACATGTTTCTGCACTTGCAGTTCTTGTTAATGCCCTCTGGGAGGCGACATGTCACCCCTCAACAAAAGACCAACCACAATGCTAATTCTCTTATTCCTTCTGCTATCAGACTTCGACTTTGAATGCCCTATTGGGATAAATACAGTTGATTGATTGATTGATTGATTACAGCATTAAATATTTACTCATAACTCACTGATTCTTTATCCAACATTGTTAATAAGGACAAATAAAGTCTTCGCTATAGGATTCCCACCTAGAACTACTGTATCAATGATGTGCCATTCTACAAAACTCTTAAACTTTAGCAGTCTGGCACAGCCAAACTAAACTATAGCTCTTTGGTTTCAATTTCCACAAATACTTTCTGCTTGATCATAGTTAATCATTGTTTGCCATATCGGTTTTGCAGAATGCCCGGAAAGCCGTTTGGCCACGTGAGAACTAGACACATGAGCAGTGCATTGCAGATAAAGAAAAAAATAAATTCACCAGCAACAAAAACAATGCAATCACTGCAGTCTCTTATTGCAGATTCAATGGTTTTGAGAGCAACCTTGCAACAGAATCCTTTTCCGCCCGATCAGGTTTAAGGGCAGGACTGCAGTGCCAGCTAAAGCTATAGCTACTGCCTACGCCTACATATGAACACACGGTTTTAAATGACAGAGACAGACTGCACTGCAAGCTTATGAATAAATCAAATGTATGCAAACTGTTGGGTGAAGTGTACAATGCAGGAGACACGTTATATAAACAATATTGAACTTAAGAGACAGAGAAGCACTGAGAGGGAGAGATAGGAAGAGGGAGGCAGAAAGAAAGAGAGAGAGAGGGAGAGAGAGAGAGAGCGAGAGCGAGAGGGAGAGAGGGAGAGGGAGAGGGAGAGAAGTACCTGTAGAACTGCAGCTGCCGTTTGGGGCTCCCATAACGAGCACTGGAGAGGTGAAAGAAGCAGAGGAGAAAAGCCAAAGAGTAGGGTTAGACAAACACGAGCAGAAACAGAACAGGTTAGTACGACTGTGGAAGGAGACAGTTTTGACAATCGTCTGAGTCAGTAAAATAAGTTTCAAATTTGGTTTATATTTGGTTTATATTTCTGCCTAAAAGATGATTTCTTGAGGTTGGTTATGGAGCTTTGTAAGCACCAGGGGTGGGCAATATGGGGAAAAATAATACCACAATTTTCAGCCTGTAGGTCACAATTTTCCATAGTTACACTTAATTATATTGTACTATATTGTAATTAAAGGTGCAGTGTATAACTTTTCTAGTAGATGTTTTCAAAACCTGCTTGTCTCCATAGAGAAGTTACTTTTGTCTAGAATGTCCATACATATGGCATTAAAGCTACGTCCATGGAGACAAGCAGGTGATGCAGAAAACAATAACATCTCTAAGGAGACAGAAAAGTTGCATAGTGCACCTTTATGAGCAAAGTAAAGCTATCCCTTTCTTCTGAGACTTCACACCATCACTCAATTTGTCCGTCACTCAGAACAAAACGTAGGTTGACTAATAGGAGTGGCATGTGCTTAAGTTTGGAAACAGAACATATCATGATTCAATATTTAATAAAGATATTATCCACCCCTGGAATGCACTACATTCACATTACTAAATGAGACAGCTTTCTGTTGTGAACCAGTGAGTAAGAGACAGGAGATAGGACGCAACACATCACTACTTACACAAGGCAGAACAACACACAAACTGAAAGCACAGTTAGGTCAAGTTAAAGTTGCACTATGTAACTTTTGTGCCACCACTACTTGGTTCAGATGTTATCGTTGATCCTGGAATGTTCCACATTAGAGAATTAAACCTATATAGCTCTCAAATACTAATGTTAGATTGCAAAAAAATAAAAACATATTGATACGCTGAGTGGCCTTGGTTCTCCATATCTAACCTGAAACTTGGCCTGGTGGCATCACCTGCTTGTCTCCAGATGGAGATGTTAAATGCCTTTCTGTGGAACATTTCAGGCAAAGCAATATAATCTCCATGGAAGCAGATAGCATACCCTCCACCAGAAAAGTTCCATAGTTCCATCCATTCCATTTTTTACACATATTTCCTCCTTATATAAGCAGATATGGCAAAGATAGAGTAAAGTGATGATAAATAGTAACACTCTTGCAGATCCTGGTGGGTGTTGTACCTGTAGATCATGCCCGGAGAGCCGGTCTGTCGGAGGGAGAGGCGCGCGGGGGAGTCGGTGGTGGATTCAGGATA
>KN482964.1:125246-135366 GCA_000787095.1 Periophthalmodon schlosseri | reverse complement strand
TAGCACCTCTCAGCGCCCCTGCAAGAAAAGAAAATCATGCTGTTTGCGAATTTCTGACTCACTTGACTTCAGTGAATGGGAAATTGAAAAGACATTTTATTCAATCATGCCAGTATACAACTTGCACCACACAACTTTACAAGTATTACATAAAATATAATACCTCATGATAATAATTAATCTATTCTACAGCCTCTATAGATGTCCATTGTGGATACTGTGACCTTAAAATGTAACAAAGCCATGCTGTCTGTAAACCATGTGTTTTTGCAGTGTTAAACTGACAATAACACTGCAAAAAACATTTACAAAGCAAACATAATCAATATCCACAAATCATGAGCAGTTATTTTCATGTAGGCCTGTATAATTTGCACCGTTACTCATTGGCAACTACCAGTTTCAACCACTAGATGGAGCCACAATATAACTATGCGGACATGAGTGGAATGACTAAATATAGCCGTCTATAGTAACCTTTAACATTAAAGATTACAGAGAGACTTGCAAACATACTTGAGCTTTATGGATTTAAAATAAAAAACAATAGAATTATAGAAATGTCGATGATTCTTGCTCTAATCTGCAACATGGAAATCAAGGTGACAACAGCATGCAGCACTTAACACATCTGCCCATCCAAATCCCAGTTTATAAAGCTAACACCCAGCTTTACAAACCATATGTGAGAGTAGAGGGGTAGAGCAAGGCTTAACCGCTGCTTAGAGCAATGCACTTCTATAAATAATTTAAAGTATCTACCAAAGAAGCAGGCCAGGGCAGTAAAAAGGAGCCTACGACTTGGGCCGGGCATCAATGAAGGTTAGAGTGGTAGTGGTTATAGCGTGGCAATAAATAGAGCAATGCGAGAGAGTGGAGGTCTTGACTTAAGGGAGCGGCAGCAGCAGAGTTGAGGTTTAGCCTAGTTTTACACAAAGGAAAGACCAAGGAGAAGGCGCCTATTTCCACAGTGATAACATTATAATGACAACATGAAGGTGACTTTGTCCTCCTATCAATTTTATTGGCAGCAAATAATGTGTCACAAGTTTCGAATTCTAATTAAGTCATATATTAAGCAAACAAAAAACAGGGCTGTGCAAATAATCAAATTTCTAATCATCCTTTATATGCTTAGGTCTTTTGAATCGAGAGGTGTACAATCAAATAGAAGCATGTGGTTTGGAGCAGAGTTCAGACTTTGGAGGAGGAAATCTTGTTTATGTTCAGGAAATTAATATTAAAAGCCATTTTTAATAGACTAAGACTAAGACTAAATAAAATTAAATTGTATATTTAGATAGATCAATACATGGGAATAAAAATTGTGATTTTTTTTTGTATCATCGCCAAGCACTATAAGAAACAGTCTGATGCTTTTTTTTTTTATATTTTCACTCTCCTGGTTACCAAGGTTCTCTGCACAAAAAACACAAACAATAGTGTAAAATAAACAATGTAACCTTAGCCTGTACTTGTTTATGCAACCAGTTTAAGTCATTTTTCTGTAATGGCTTTAATACATACAGTATATGAGGAACATCTCAACATAGTATAACCTTTAGATTTAAGATTAATATAACGTATATGAAACCTCGGCCTTGGTTGTCATTTACCATTGTGACTAATGCGAATTTGCTAACTAATCAAAAGTTGAAACATGTTTTTGATAAAGTGTTGGCTAAAGTCCAACCACACTACAGGATTTTTAAACGTGACAAAAAGCGCACACCACAGACATGAGGAGTATCATATGAGATTTTAGTTCTTACAATCCGCCAAGCGCAAAGACTGCAGCGAAGAGACCACACACCACAAGCTAAATGTTTTGAGCTATAAAAACTGCCGTTCACCTCATGTTAGCCATTTCCTGTCTATAGTAAAACTACTTGTTTGAGACTCTAAAATGTTCTAAATATCAGAGCAGTGAATTTTTAGTTTAGATGCAAGTCAAAACTGTGTTATTATTATTATTTGTGAAATGTGGTGCAATAGTTCAAATAAATACTTTTAATACACAGAAGTCTGGGGATAAATGACAGGAAGTAGAGTTGTATTTACTGTAGCAGCAGCTTCACCCCGATCCTCGCTGTGTAGATTTATAAACAGAACCATGTCAGGATCTACTCTCGCATTTTTATTTTTAAAGAACGCTTCAAACTGAAATAATAGCGCTGTTTTGCGGACTGGGTGTCATTATTTGCGAAGGACAAATTCTAATGGATAATATGGATGAGAATGCTGCGGCCGGGTCACCCCTCCCCAAAGTCGTAGAGAAACAAATCAAGGCTTAAATCAGGCAAATTATCCTGTAATGGGTGGTGGGCTTTAGACTTTTTTAGAGTTAATTTAGTAGTTAGTCATAATCTTGCTAATAGTGACTGACTACTATAGAAATGCCTGTATGCTTGAATAACATGTTTACAAGCACTAAAAGCCTCCATATGCACAATGATAAACCATCAAAAGTACATAACATTAAACCTGATGTACAGTAGCCCTATTTCTCTCCCAGGCCTCATAACTGCCATGATAACGCACACATGAAGGTGACTTTCTCCTCCTATCAATTTTCCCAGCAGCGGAAAGGTGTCCCGGGTGCCCAAGGCCTCATTTAACGCTGGCTGCCCATCCGGTGCATTCAGGGCAGAATGGGAAATCAGGATCCTGGTTTTGGATGATGATGAAGCCATGACCCCGACAGATAACAGCCTGAGGGAAGATCTACTTCTGTGTGCTGCGTGCCCTCTATATCATGTCATAGAAAGAGGAGAGCAGGTATGTGAAAGGTACCGCGAAAGGTCTGAGTCACAAACTAAAGCCTATAAATATGATAAATATTCAACATAATATCATGCATATGCCAAACTAAAAAAAACTCAAAGTGTTGTGTTACTGCGACAGGATGAGAGTTAGGCATCCGTATTAACTATCCCGATTAATAGAGATTATAGTAAAAATGTTTGCTATTCAAGGTATATTTTAAGCAACAAAAACACGTGTAATTGAATCAATGCAAGATAGAGAAGTTTAATGCCATACAATGGAACTTTCCAAAGCATTAGCATCTCCATGGAGAAAAGCAAGAAAAAAACATCTACAGTACCAAACTGCTTTTACCAAACCATCTCGTTTACACTTACAGCAACATGCTTACACATGATCAGAGTTTAACACATTTATTGGCTCAAGTAAGTAACCACACACACAACTTCTATGAACAGAGAAAAAAGCCCTGACCTGCCGCATTAGGTCACTGTTCCATAAACTCACAAATATCACATGATGCCCAAGCTATAGGTGAGCCCACCTCTCCACACTTTACTCCAGTGAGCATAAGGGCAGCCACTTCACCTTTCAGACTTTACCTGAGGAGGAGGAAATTACTTAGGACTTGTAAAATTCAGTTACAAGGCCCAACAAAAATGTATGTATCTTTTTCCCCTTTTTTCTATTTATCATCAGTGGCGCAGGCAAATTATTGTCTGGGCCAGACGATATGACATCAGTACTAAAATTATTCAAATTATAAGTCTAATTAAGTCTAAAATCTAAGTGAGGGGTTAAAACAAGAAGTGCTGATCAATATATGGAAACAAACTTGGCAACATATTAAAATTTACCTACATATTTACCAGAAAGTAAAGTCATTTTCTGACCAATTGTAAATAACAGAAGTTAATGAACAGAACTAAATCATGACCTTTTACTCTGAAAGGAGAAGTTAAATGTTCTTTTTGTTATTATAAGTTCACCAAAGAGAACAGCTGCTATAGCTGTACTCACCATACTGCAATAATATCATTACAAACCGAAATGGGAGATTTGGATATCGCTACAACCCAAATCTGTCAGCAAAGTGAGTTAAGTAGATTATATGGCATAATTTAGGTATACTAAATGAAGTACACACTATTTAACGATGAACTCCCCACAAATGTGACTTTCTATCAGTGATGTGTTCTTGTGTGTATGGGAGCGGTATGGGGCACTGCAGCAGTCTCCCAGGACAGAGCGGCCGTCTCCTCGCTGCTCCTGCTGATACTGCTGCACTGCGGTAGCACACAAAACGAACATCCTGGTCACAATCACTGCACAGATTTACTACACTGATGGGACAATGTGCACTTTGCAGATTAAAACTGCACATCAGACACAGGGCAAACATAGAATAACGTTTTGTTTCAGTGATTAACTAGACTGTTTTATGTCTATACTTCTCTGGGCAAATAAAGTTTAAGAAGAAAATAAATCTAGTATGGAGCTGGAGCATAGGGTGGCTTTTAACACAAAATCATATTACAATCTCTGCTAGTGTTGCCACGAATACTAAAATTTCAAACTTGATTTTGGTACTAGGGATAAGGTTTGATACTCAAGGTTGATCAATACTCATGTAATATTTATATTTTGGTTTGTTCCCTATAGTAATGCCTTCAAAATAATGTAATAGGCCGGCTACTGTTGAATTGATTTTTTTATATTGGTACCGTTGTATCAATATATTAATTGATATATTTATTTGAATGGGCGGTTCAAGAGATCTTTGAAAAATAATAAAATGCCTTCCTGAGGAGCTGTCAATCTCCTGGTCTCTTGCACTCACATCTTTCTAATACAAAATAACACTCAAAACTAGTCTTGGACTCACAATTATAATAAAAACACTCTTTTTTAGATAAAAGTGCAATTTTCAAGACAAAAGTCTTACACTAGTTCCACGATATATGAAGAAGATCATTTTAAATCTATTCAGGCAAGACTTATGCTATTTATACTATAAATTTTTTCCGTTTCGATACTGGTTAAAGTGTAGTTTATAGTATAGTTTTGTTACTAGTTTCAGTATAACTTAATAGATCACTTTTTGACAACCCTGCTGATATCACAATTGGATTTCATATTATCACCGCTGCATTGATTACCAATTAGACAGAATGCTTAACGAAAATGCAAGCCAGCAGGTCAGGTCTTTTTATCTGCTCCGATTTGTGAAGACGAAGTTAATATTTCAGGCTGATCTTGGCTAAATGTCAAGTACAAACCAATCAATCAGTCTGCAGACGACCCAAGCCCTCCCAACAGACCACTCACCCCAGCACCGGAGCCAAGCTATTGTAAGTAAACACTGCCTTTATGATAATGTCGGTACAACAATAGTACAGAACAAGGATTTTCATGAAGCAGGCAAAATGGATGGAAATCAATGTGGCTGTATAAAGAGCTGCAATCATCCCCACATTCGACCAATACAACATTTAGAGTTATGGAATAGGTTCTCGAGCAGTACTCAGACGGGGAGCATTTTTCTTGGCCCTTGTGTCTCAATCACTGACCAACAGCTTCTGTGCAACACTTTGTATTTGCATTTCATTTTATTTCTTCAAAAGGAGCAATATTTCACAAAACTGAGGTGAACCATAAAAAATAGTACAAAATCATAATAAATAAATCTGTTGGTTTATATGGCCCATTTAATATAATATGGAAGATCCTAGGTACTAAAAGTAGTCAAACCAAACATATAGGTGCACTACGTAACTTTTCTGGTGGAAGGTCCAGGGCTGCTTTGCCTGGAATGAACCAGTATATGGCACCAAGCTTTACTATCTCCAAGGAGACCAAGTAATAGGCCAGATCGAATGAAAGGCGACCCTGCCCACATCATTTTGGCACCCCTCACCCCACCAGAAAATGTGGACCTTTAAAGGACACCTCTGACATTAAATGCAACTTGAGATGAGCCATTAAAACGTATAGCTATGGCTTCACATTTTAAACTCAAAACCTTATTAACCAGTATATATTACATGAAGAAACCTGCTATTCCATGATGATATGATCTGTGGAAACATGATATATTTGATTATACTACAACTAAGCACCGAAATAAAATGGCCTCTGAAAGCTCGGCCAAACCAACTAAACCTCCCTAAATAAAAAATGCAAAACTGAACCTCCCGTCTCCCATCCAGGATCCACCTCCACCCATCGCCTCAGTGAAACCCCTCCGCAGACACACGTGAGCAGGGGAAGCAGCCGCTCAGTGCTGGCTTGGTTCTCTCAGTGAGTGTGTCTTGCGTGTAGTCGTGCCTGTTCTGTGTAGTGTTGTGTGTAGTTGTAGCGTGGACTGGGCTTTGAGCTGGCAGCTGCAGAGATACACAGGACCCGAGCAGATGGCAGCAGACGAGAGAGACAGGCGAAACAGACGCCGAGCGGACGGGGAAATCCTACCAGGGCCACTCAGAGGAGGAGACAACCCAGCGCTCACCAAGAAATATCACAGAAGAGTAATGTTTAGGCAGGAAACAGGAGCTAAATCACGGCTAAAATAGGCTAGAATCAGGAAGATTATACTAGAACATGTGCAATAGACAAGGGGAAACGTGGGACTAAAATATGACTAAATTATATTTGAACATAATTAGGACTTAAAGGTACATGGTGTAACTTTTCTAGACTAGATGTTGCTTTACCTGGAATGTTCCACAGTATGGTATTAAAAATGCTGTCTTGCATTTATTCAAGTACAGGTTTTTATTGCAAAGTAACACATGGAAAAATATGCATCTGTGATCAGGCTAGCCTCTCCACAGATCTGACCTGTGACTGGCATCTCATGGTTAAGATATACAAGTTCTTGTCATGTGTGTGACATTCCAGGCAAAGCAAGAACATCTCCGTGGAGAATGGAGACAAGCAGGTGGAGGACCCTCCAACAGAAAAAAATAGTGCACCTTCAGCTAACTACACCAAGACAAAACTCAAGACAAAACCCATAAAATGTAACGTCTATTCTATTTGACAAAAGTAAAAGCCCAACCAGGGACATGAGTTGAAAATTAGCACTATCTTAACATCGTATGCAACATATTAGCTGTGAGCTCCATTTTACAGCTGTGTTCTCCCTCCAAAAATGAATCAGGACTAACCAGGCCTAAAACATGTATCACAGTTTGAGAAGCCCTGACCTAACCTCCCTCTCCAAAGAGCTAGACAGAATCTCCTCCTCTTCCTCACTTGGGGCTAACCCTCGTCAGTGTGTCATCTCTCCTCTCTGATCACACACACACACACTTTGAAGTTTCATAAATGGTGAGTGTTAAGCCGCGAAGGGCCCAGGTCACCGGCTGCCAACAGCGAAAAAAGCTAACATCAAATTAGCATAAACAGCCTATTTATAAAAGCAAACTTGTAGGACAAATCCTCCTCCCCCCACTTAAGAGAAGAGAGAGATGTGAGAGCAGTGCTGTCTAGAGATGTTAAAGTGGGGGAAATGTGGCCATAATAAGCCCTGTCTATCACATCTGGCCTTTGTAGATAGCCTGGGATGGCACTAGTCTGTTGAAAAAATATATGTTTATATTCATGGTATTAAAGCTCCAGTTCAATATTTATATTTTTAGCATATCACAGCATAACACTAGAATACACGGGTCGCTGTACAGGATGCACCAATCCAGCCTTAACAGTTCAGATACTGATGTTATGAATAAAAGTTCAAACACTAGGACAACATCAGCTGGTAAATAGTCTTACTACATCCACTTATAGGCCAAACCAAGACCAATCCAGTACATTTTTCAGGGTGGGTGCTGATATCCCTAACACGTACCATAGACTGTATATATAACCCGCTAGCCACCGCATTCCAAATAGGAAGTGAGCATGGGCGTGCTTCCAGCTCCATCGATTCTGGCTCACCCCTCTCTCCATAACTGCTGCTGTCAGGCTCGTCATTTTGGTCTTAAAATGTTCGTATTAATCCCCACTACATGATCCTGGTGTTTTTATTTGGCTATTTTATCCGTAAATCAAGATATGAACATTAATAACAGACCAATGGGGATCCTTCTTTCCCCGCTAGCGTTAGCAACAGGTTTAATTGACAGTGTTGCTAAGCGGGTCAGAAGGGGCGTTACCTTCAACAGACTTGCTCTGGATTCACTCTTTGGTGATACTATGACTACTATGATACTCGCAGTCGGAATTACAAATATGGAGCTCCCGCTTCGCCCCTATAACTGCTAGCCTCAATGAGCTTCTTTTGGCTGGAGCCGAACGCTACGGGTGACGTTACCCTCCCACTTCTTCATACGGTCTATGGTACATACATTTCCAATCAAAATGTGAATCCTATTTTAAGTTTCATCCTGGTTTCACATCCTTTCTCTATATGGCGGATCACCAAGATTCGATTATCAATAAAAATACACTTTTTACAGCTTTTAAGGCAATACATGCTAATTATACAGTGTGTGTACAGATGTTCACAGAAAACTTAAGACTGCTGGTGTTATTCAGCATCTACTACATCACATAAACATTTCTACATGACGTAACCACAGTTTAATGATGCTACTTCAGCCTTTTCAAATGCTTACTTCCCGAAGCCGGTGTTCCTATTGCACCATGGGAAAGTGCACCATCACATAACAGGGCACACAGGAAATATAACATGATACAGCACATGATGTTTTAGTCATGTGTCGACAGCAGTGTCTTTGTCAAACTGCTGACTGACTGTTTTGTATTTTTATATTAAATCAATGATCGCTCCCAGAGGAGTTTGGTGCTGGGTAAGTGATACGTGAACATGCTACAAATAGCCACAGGTGAATATCAATCAATAACATGTCACTGTCACATAATTACATCACATGTTTATCCAACAGGACACGACTAAGGGGTTTGTAATAGACACGCTGAAGGCTTGTGTCAGTACATGGGTTCGACTCTTCATCATGAGTCGTTTTAATCAAAGCATAAATAAATAGACCTTGCCAACAAATCCGTGTAGGTTACAAGAAGTCAACACACTTACAGGTTTCCATTACTTGCAAGCTACGCTAAATGATATGACATGTTTTAGTTGTGGTTGTAACTTTACGACACAATAGAGTTTTGAATCCATGTCAAAAGTTTACCTTATTATAATCTTGAATACCTTGTTGTAATATTCTTTGGATGATGTCATGATCGGATGCTTTGATTACTCTCATACAGTCAAAATATACTTAAGAAATACAAAGTCTAATCCAATACAAAAAGTATATATCATAAACTTTTTACATTTCTCAAGCATCAACGTTATATTCATTGCAAACATCTCTCTCAGTTAGAAAAGGCTTTAAATCCAGCAGGCCCTTCACAATAACTGCTCTCCTTGTCAGCGCCGCCTGTATATCTGGGTTATGTATACTCAGGAGCATTACACCATCATGGACC
The DNA here is from genome assembly GCA_000787095.1 of Periophthalmodon schlosseri. Classification (NCBI taxonomy): domain Eukaryota; kingdom Metazoa; phylum Chordata; class Actinopteri; order Gobiiformes; family Gobiidae; genus Periophthalmodon; species Periophthalmodon schlosseri. Next base: position 126,138 of record KN482964.1, on the reverse strand, counting down.
TCGTAAGTGTCTCACATTTGTAAAAGACGCGGTTACAAAGTGTTTTACTAAAGGCACTCAGCACAAATTAGACAACACTGTAGTCCTCTATTTGAATATTATAATTAGATACCATCTTGTGTAGAGCATCAGCATTAAACCTACGCCACATCAATATTCATATGACTGCATAGAACAAGTGAAGGAGATAAGGAAAAGGGGAAACGAAGATAGTGTGTCGTATGGCATACTAATTTGTTTATTTACATCTATCCATTCATTAACCATGACAGCATGTAGTATGCCTAAAGCATTGTTTGCAGTGTTTAAGGCGATGTGCTTTTTGTCCTTCATGACAACACAGCTTAGTTTAACTATACATTTCATGAGTGACTCAATACACAAATATCAGTGTAATTATTATGTATTATTTACCTTTAAGGGTGTAAATCACTGCTTTTGTCATCAGGCTCACTCCTGATCTGATGTTTGCTGATATCATCATGATATTGCACTATAATAAAGGTCTGCAGGATTAAGATGATTCAACTTGCAAAAAGAAATTACTCAAGGTACAGGAAATAGGAATGCACCGATCCAGCTTTTTTCAGTTCCAATACTGATTTCGATACTATAGCTTTAAGTATCTGTCGATACCCGATATCAATCGATACCAGTGCGGAGACTGAAAACAGCATTTTATTTCCTTTAAACAAAAATAAAATAAGACAAAAGTGATGCAAATGTGTTATTTATTTATCTCTCAAGTAATTACTGAACAGTTTATACTAGAACTAAAAATTCAAACATTATTTTTTGGGCTGACTGCGACCAGTAAATACTAATACTATAATAATATAGAATGTTCTTGTATGGCTTATATGGAAAAAACTCATGTATTACATTTTGTTAT
>KN482964.1:81678-125184 GCA_000787095.1 Periophthalmodon schlosseri | reverse complement strand
CGGTTTTGTCTTGATTCTGTCCTTAGTGAAGCCGAGCTCTACGTGCCATTTGTTTCATTGTGGATGGTGGATGAGCTGATTTAATCTTGCAATGTCACACAGAATATATTGCATATAAACTATATATGTGTTTTCATTATTTTCACACATATTCCATATTACCTTATGCTGCGTGGGCTGAAATGACATAATTAGCTTGTGACCAAACCTACACAGGATAAACAGAGTGTGGGCAGGTGAGCCGTGTGTGAAACGCCTTGTATGTCCATGTATAATTTATGCAGCCTTAAGTCCATTAAAGCCATCCCTGTCGCAAGTTATTAGTGTATTAAATATCCACACTGCCATTTTGAGCCTTTCACTGTCAACCTCTGACGAATCAACGTTATCTGTGTCCTTGCTTCACACTTCTGCATGCGCTCGTACACTCGCTCAATAACAGTGTAACGCGTGAGCATCTTTGTTACATAATTAAGACAATGGTGGGAAAGAAAGAGCAAGATCAGTGGTTTTCAAAGTAAAACTCACAGAGGAGTCTAAATGCAGTCTTTAGTCAAAACTGAAAACACAGATTAAACCAAGACTTAAAGAGGGGGTATAACACTTCTATGGGATGTCAAATTAATTGATTTAGATCTCTGCGTTACCTTTTAATGTTTTGAAAATGCTACTCGCCAAAAACAATATATCAAAAATATTAAATACGTTTCAGTTTCGTTTTTGACCCTTGCTCCTCACGATATCTCCCTCCCCTTTAAAAGTGCTATCACAACCCAATCGGCCTGCAGTCCTGCTAATGTAACTGCACATCACATCAGGTTAGTGAATTGGAATTTGAATTTTGTATATTTAAGGAAAATTGTCGTGCTTTGGACAGGCTTGTATTGCTAGCCATAAGAAGGGTTCGAACAGGGCCCGGGAGAGATCGATTTTGCGAAATACCCCTTCTTTAATGATGAAAGTAAGTAGACATTTTAAATTAATCGGGACTGAATCAGCACTGATCCAGAATAACATAAACCTAAATTATAAACCATGGCTGAAGACAGGCATAAACTACTTCTGATTTGGTCCTGGTTTGAGTCCAGTTTAGTCCTGATGTAGACTTGGTTTGGTTCTGTTCCAGGCCCAGTCTAGTTCAGTTTTAGTTCCAGAATTAGTCCCATTTAGTCCACAGTTTCATGTGGTGTTTGTGCAAATGTTAATGCAGTTTTAGTTACAGTGCAAGCCATGTCTGATCTAAAGCATGACTAAACCAGCTCTAAAATGATCACACAATAATCAGAATTGAGAGTGAAATATTTGGGACAATATCCTGAACTAATCTTGAATCCAGAACTAGAACCGCAGGACCAAACCAAGTCTACATCAGGACTAAACCAGGACCAAACCAGGGCCAAACCATGACTAAACCAGGACCAAATCAGAACCAAACCAAAACAACTGAATGCACTCCAAGACAGTTTTAAGACCGGATCAGGAGTCCTTGACTTAGACCTTGTTTAAATCTTCTTGGTCCTTGTCTGAAGTACTCACCAAATCCACAAATTTAAGCCCAAACTATTACAGAACTATAGTGTAGATTAACTATAACATTGCACACACATCACCTCATACCACAATTTGAAAACCACTAAGCTCCATTATTACACACTTCTTCACCAACCCCGGTCTAAATTTCCCAACGGATCAATTTGTATCTCTGTAAAAGTGAAATGAAAGTGTTTGGTGCATGGTTGGCGCAGTGAGGCAGGGGCAGACTGCAGCAGAAATCTGAGACGTGCTTTCTCTTGTACTTGTTCTCGGTCTGAAGCCGCAGCACAATAAAAATAAGCCTGGTGTGATCCGAGGACACGTGGCTAGCCTCTCACCCTTGGACTTGGCACATGACATTTTAGATGCACCCGGACGGAGAGGCGGAGACGAGAGGACACGGACCGCCGAGCTCCGCACACACTTTGCATAACCTTTTCACACACGGGTTTTCTGGACACTCCCTGGATCTCTGCTCAGACAGACTGCTGCTGCTGCTGCTTATGGCTCACTCTTTTAAAGGTTTGTTTATTAGACCTGTCAAGATAAGACATTTTGAAGTGCGATATATTGCTGAAGTAAATACAGATGATAAACAATAACACTGAAACAAATTTATACCACTGACACAATAACCAAAGGGCAGATTTATACCACAAAAACTATTCAACCAATATGGGTTTTTTCATGGTCGATGGCGATATAGATTGTTTAGAACACAGAACATCCGACTGCTGAAACTCTGCCGACTGATATGTTAGGCCAATTTTCATTATTTTCCCTAAATTATGCAATCTAAATGTACTACAAACTCCCCCTAAGCCCTTTTTAACCGCAGATGTTTAAGAGAGCTGTGTAGTCAGGGTTTGTGCAGCTATCTCTTTGTATTAAAGTGGTAATATGAAGCTTTGTGTGTATTTTCTAGGCAGCAGATTGACCAAAACAAAATATTGACCTGTACTGGAGATTTAAGGCCGATAGTTGATACGCTAAAAAGTCCAAATATTGGCCTATCTCTATTGTAAATCTGCAATACTGTTATAAAACCATGAACTGCAATAAATAAATAGCAGAACGAAACCCTTAAGTACACAGTTTGCATCTGTAATGAGTCATAGAATTAATTATTAATTCAACCTTTTATGGCTCAAATCTTATCATATAGCCAAAAAACAACCAAAGATTTTCCAGTAGTGCAAAGAAAAAGTCCCCACGATTAATACTGACCCCCAAAAATAATTGTTCCAGCTTTCATATATTGAAGTATACATCGATATAGTAATTTCCTTTCCTCAGAAGTTTGTTGAAAAATGTGCCTTGTGTTTGTAAGTCTATAAATCCATAGAATTGAGTTACAAAGCTAACACTCGAGAACTACACTTAGAAACAAATTTCAGAAACACATAAGTAAAGAAAAGCAAAGGCAGAGCACACAGAAGGTTGAAGGAGTTTCTCTCTACCTCAATATATGTCCATAATGTATTAACTTGCTGCTGTTTTCAGTCCAGCTTTAAGTAATCTCTTTAAGCAATAGTGCTGGATTTCTCGATCTACTACTAGACTTATCACGATAACACATTTTGAAGTTCGATATATTGCTTAAGTAAATATAGACGATAAACGATAATACTGAAACTAATGTATGCCACTGACGCAAAAACCCAAGAGCAGATTTAAACCACAGAAACTATTCTAAATCTACAATATTGTAAAAAAAAAAACATGAGCTGCAATAAATAAACAGCAGAGTGAAACACTTTAGTACTTAGTTTGCATCTGTAATGAGTCATAGAAGTAATTAATTAAACATTTTACAGTTTATAATCTCATCATATTGCCAAAAAATAACAACAAATTTCCCAGTAGTGCAAAGAAAATGTACACAAGATCAATACTGACCCCAAAAAATATTGTTCTGGCTTTCATATACTGAACGATAAGTCGATATAGCAATTAATAATAATGACAGGCCTATCTACTCCTAAATGGTTTTACTTAATCAAACTAAACAAATATAATAGAATTGTAAACTGGCAACCATAAATGTATAGAATATTTTCACCACAGCGATTATGACTCGATGTGTTGTTTGTGACTTTTCCAAGGTCAGACAAGGCAATGGTTGGACCACAAAGGGCATCTGATCAATAACATAATATATAGATACTCTGATTACAGATACCTGCACACATAAGATGTGATGGCAGAACAGTCCAAACTAGGCCTGTCTCAATAATTACTATATTGACTTATCGCTGGTTAATGGTCACATTTTTATACAGCGCTTTTCCACCTTCAAGGCAGTCAAAGCGCTTTACATCAAGGGAACCACTCATCCATTCACCCGCACATTCATACACCAGTGTACGCAGACACTGGGAGCGAGGTGGGTTAAGTGTCTTGCCCAAGGACAGAACAACAGCACTCATCTCTGAGAGCTGGAATCGCACCGCTAACTTTTGGGTCAGTGGATCTCGCCGCTCTATCAGTGAAGCTTATGTCGAGAGCAGGATTCGAACTGCTAACCTTCCGATCAGTGGATAAACTACCAACTGAGCAACTGTCGCCCCAATATGTTATAAATGGAACAGTCATTTTTGGGATTCAATATAATACTTTTTCTTTGCAGTAGTGGGAAATTTTTGGTAATTTTTTCTGTAGTATGATAAGATTTGAGCTGCAGAAGGTTGATTTATGAACTAAAACTACACAAACGAATTACCTGAGCTGTATAAATGGATAGAAGAATGCAACACTTAACACTATTTAACAATATCGTACATTTAGAATACGTTTTTATGAATAATTCTGTTTTATGGTTTGGTTTTAATGTTATCGTTTACCGTCTATACTGACTTCAGCAATATATCGCACTTCAAAATTTGTTACGGTGACAGGCCTAGTCCAAACAATAGAAGTGTTCCTCATGTAGCAGACTGTATCCCCTCCCAGAGCCAGAGCCTGACCGTGGAGCAGCACACAGGATGCGTATTCCCCTCAGGGCTCGGCCTCCTCTCGCAGACCCTCCTCACACACGGACAGGGACGCTCTACAGACCTAATGAAATCTCGTGGCACATGCAGGAAGCGCTGGAGGGGCTCTGAACAGGGTGGACGAGCGGGTCCGAGAGGAGAAAACACAGCGCTGTGATTTTGACAAAGCGATAGACAAGACATGGGGTTAGAGGAGTGTGTTTGCGGGGAGTCAGAGGATGGTCCTTGGTCAGCAGAACAGCAGTCCTCTCTAGGCCTATGTTGAAGCGTTAATGGTATTTTGTAGAGCTTTAAAGTCCTGAGATGAAATTAAGTCTAATTTATGTATTTAAAAGGACAATGTACAGTTATGAAAGTCCCGGATTCACACTCCTTTACCACCAGGCTGACAAAAGACTAAAACAATATGGTATTTAATGATTTTGTTGTTTGTTGGGTCAGAAAGCACTATTAGAAAATTGCAAATCAGCCCAACACAAATAAATCTGATTTTCTCTTTCTTTTAACAATTTAAACTCAGTGTTACGATATTATTTTTATGATTCTAGATAATATTAAGTTAACGCACTGCCTGATTTCATTTTAATCCACTTTTGATAAATCGAGGAACTTATAGCCCATCTCTAGACAAACTGACAGCAACATTGTTAGCCACACAAAAGGAAATTACATGTTTGAACTGATTTTACAAGCTTCTATCTACTACCAGCTTTTTATCTGCCAAAAACATGTCACTGAACAAGTGTCTGTAAAACACTGCAGTTAACCAATTGTAATAATAATAAGAATAATACATTTTATTTGGAAGTGTCTTTCTAACACCAAAGTAGGCCTGTCACAATAAATACTATATCGACTTATCTTTCTATACATGACAGACGAAACAATATTTTTTGGGGGTCAGTATTTATCGTGGGGACCTTTTCTTTGCACTAGAGGTAATTTTTTTTGTTATTTTTCTGTATTACAATAAGATTTGAGCTGTAGAAGGTTGGATTATGAACTTCTATGACTCATTATAGATACAAACTACCGTATTTTCTGGATTATAGTCGCACTTTTTTTTCATAGTTTGACCGGGGGTGCAACTTATACTCAGATGTGATTTATATGTGAAATATATAATTTTTTTCTTCATTATTATGCTTTTGTGGCTGGTGCGACTTATTTTCTGGAGTTTAAGTCGCACTGGAGTATACGGTAACTACTAAAGCAGCAATATTGTACATTTAAAATACTTTTTGGGGGATAATTATGGTTTCTGATTTGGTTTCAATATTATTGTTTATCATCTATATTTACTTCAACGAAATATCGCACTTCAAAATTTGTTACCGTGACAGGCCTACACCCACCGTCACTTTACAGGGCATAAACACAACATTACCTGACAACATGCTTAAGTCCACTTCCCTTTAACTGTTTGCTCCACCGTTGAACACATCAAATATTTAACCACTTTCTCACTCTGCCTCCCACAGCCTCAGAAACTGAAGTCCAACCAAGTCCAGCCAAGCCTAGCCTAACCCGGCCAGACTCTTAGGTCAGCCCATGTCTCCTGTGATTTCACTCACCCAGACTGGCCTGTTCTTAGAGGTCACGCTCGCCTGACTGACAAAGTGTAAGGGGGAGATGACGTTGCCATGGCCTTATCTCACGGGCTCTGTGCTAGTGCTCTGAGCTCTCGCACTTTTCAATACGAGTCCTGGTTCATACTGGTTCTAAACTTGTCAATAGTCATTTCTAAACACATCAACGCACCACATCACATTCAGATTTTAATCCAAACGGTAGATATGGGAAATTGTATGGCAGCTTATCTTTGACAAAAATGAATGTCACTTTTTTATTATTATCATGATAGTAAAAGAAAAATATTAAATCTGTCAACTGGACAAAAAAGTTGTAGGAGTGAAGATGTTTCGCTGCTCATCCAAACCGCTTCTTCAGTTCTTATCCTGATGACAGTTTGCATACAGTGTGTTGGCAATCCATCAAAAATGTGCAAAAATATGCTTTTACATGTGGTTGAAGAGGTGGGCAGATTATTGAAATAGAGATAATATTGTGAATGCAGTTTTGAAGAAATACTACATTTTAATATCAAGTAAACTGTTTGTAATAGAAAATAGAAAAAAACATGTTGTAAACTTCACAGCAAGGGTATAAAGTGATATTCCTTCACTTAGTTTTACAGTTTGTCTGATACATTTAAAGGTGCACTGTGTAACTTTTCTGGTAGAGGGTCCGCCACCGGCTTGTCTCCATGGAGATGTATTTGCTTGGCCTTGAAGGCTATACAGTATGGAAATAAAGAATTCATGGTTTTCAAGACGGATGAGTTTAACGCCATACTGTGGAACATTCCAAGCAAAGAAATAACATCTCCATGGAGACAAGCAAGTAGCCAACCTTCCACCTTAGAAGTTACATAGTGCATCTTTAAGGACACGTTTTAAATGTAGGATTAAGGAATTATAGAAGGCGTCGTCTTAAATGCTCAAGTGAGTATATTTACCTTTTTTCAGTTTGCCTGCACTGTGAACATGGCTTCTTTGACGTCGTTTGTTGAGAGTGCTGAAGATTAAAATACTATATATATATATATCACTCTCTTTGGTGAATGCAGGTCTTTCAAATGCTAAACTGGTATTTAGCATTTTCCATGAGCCAGATTCATAATGACATAAGGATATCAGTGGTAAACATACAGGGGGTGAGAGGCATCTATTCTGAGAGCACCACCTGTTTAAACACCCCATAAACCAACCCAAAATAACCAAACAGAAGCCACGGCGGAACATGGCACAGAGGCATAGAATATAGAGGAAGGTACAACAACAAAACAACTGGCGGATTAGCATATATTATCTAGCAGGGGTAGAAAGGTATAGACCCAATTTGTACTCAAGTTACTGCAAAAAATGTAGTCAAGTAATCGCCTGGGGGAAGAATATTATTTCATTTTGGCGTATGTTATCCACTTTTAATACAGCAAAATATGTCTGCAATGTACCGTATTTTCCGGAGTATAAGTCGCACCAGCCAAAAAATGCATAATAATGAAGAAAAAAACATATATTTCACATATAAATTGCATCTGAGTATAAGTCGCACCCCTGGCCAAACTATGAAAAAAAGTGCAACTTATAGTCCGAAAAATACGGTACTCCTTTTCTTGTTTAAATGACTAAAAGGCATAGGTGATCTATATACAGTACAGTATATTTCAAAGATTAACCGTCACAGCTGCCTGAAAGTGAGGCTAATTCAACTTTTATGAACTTTTTACTATATTATGTAGTTTTCTCCTCACAAACATTCACAGCAGATGTACTGATATAAAGCAACCCCCCAAAACAATAACCACAGGTAAACAGGTTACACAGAAAATGGTCAATATGAGACTGTTGTGCTGCCTGCATCTCAGTTTCAGTTTCTAACTATAAAGCAATGTTATCCTCCTCGAACCAGGAAGTAACACTGCTGCGCTGTTAGCATGATAGTTATTAGCAAAATTAACCACTGAAAGTTGTGAAAAGTGCTTCTACACTCATTGTGGTAAATAATTAGGATGCAAGTTCTGTTTTTCCAGTTTTTAAGACTGTGAAAAAACAGTAGGGTACAGCGCTTTTTTGCACATCTCTCCCGTTTTGATCTGGAGAAGACACTCCTCCCTCACGGTGCAAGTTTGTCAGTGGCCGGTCCATAGGTACTGCAGCTCCCGCGAACGTCGTCCCAGAAAGAATTCTCCCATAGAGCACAATGTAATTTTTGTGAAATCAAACTCCTTGAGTTTGACTGACAGGGCATCGGCAGCGTTCACAAAGGTCAGATTTTGGAGGGATTCTTCTCCATTTCCCAACATGAACAATGAGCCTGAGCCATTGGAACAAATCCGCCGCCATCTTTAGTTCATCTTTCAGATTTTATTATATTTCCATGGTTCTTCCTCATATGATGTATTGACCCCTGAAATCATCTCATAACCTCCTGTGGGGTCAGCAGATAGATAGAGTGTGATTCACAGGTTAACACTGCAGCAGCGGGCAGGACGGTGATGTGCCCTCCTCTGGATCATCCGCTGTGTGTGTGTGTCCGTGTGTGTGCGTGTGGAGGGGACAGTCTCTCACCCGGGACAAGGAGCAGTCATAAGCAGATCTGAATCACTCTGAAGGGCACAGCACGGTCACCTAGTGCTGACATATGCCTCTGCTAATGCTACAGACAAGACAACAGCAGTGATATTTCGACAAACGATCAAAATGCTTGGCCTGGGTATTATCAAGAACCTCACAAAGCAATAGGAAAAGAACCCACAATACAACAAGCCTACATGTCCTGATAGTGTTAACGAACGAAACATCAGGACAGTCCATTCTGTAAACAATAGACGAGCACGTAATTTTTAACTCAGAGTAACAGTAGTTTCTTTAAATTTCTAAAACAATTCAGAAAATAGTCAATGTTCCTGTTTTCCTTGTTCTAATGAGTGTCATGACATTATGCACATTTTTACATTACACTGATAAAAATTACAATTTGACTGAAGAAGTTTTACAGGTACACTATGTAACCTTATCTCTGTGAAGGTGTTATTGCTTTGCCTGACTGGAATAAAAAACAACCATCAAGATAAAAATAAGTTTAAAGGAGACCTATTATGCAAAATCGACTTTTCAGAGCTTTTAACCATATTATAGTTGTTTCCCTTCACCATTTACTCTGCTGGTTGTTTTAGGAGTAATTCGTGCATGTTTGAGCAATCTTTTTTAATCACTTTTTTTCAAGATGTTTTGACAATTAATCCCCGTTTCACCATCACTGGCAAATGCCCACTGCTCTGCACTAACTTTGTTCTCCAGTTTCTACTGCTCGCTAGCATGATGTGCAGCTATCCATAGGAGGGGGCGACAGCTACACGGCTCTTTGTTGTGGTGACGTCAGCTCCCATTGGGCACCGCAGTTTTCTAATGCAGAAATCAGCGGACTTGTTTCTTTTATTAAGTTGTTTTAGATGAATATTGTGATTTAAAATGTGCAAATTATAACATAATGATCCACGGGTGTCATAGATTATAACTATAGAGCAGACACAAGCACGTCATGTCCGCCACAGGGTTGTCTCCATGGAGATGTATTTGCTTTGCCTTGAAGGTTATACAGTGGAAATAAACTTGGTTATCACAATAGAGAAAAGTTACTGGTCAGATCTAATGGAGAAGCAAGAACGTAGGAAGAATTCATGGTTTTCAAGACGGATGTGTTTAACACCATACTGAGGAACATTCCAGGCAAAGGACTAACATCTCCATGGAAACAAGCAGTTGACGGACCCTCCATCAGTATAGTTACATACATGTACCCAATTTAAGATATAGGCAACAGCGTCAAGCAGTCGACACGCAGAAACCCGGCCGTGGCTAATGGCTACATGCTAAAGTGCCTTCACAATAACAGCACTGGAATGTATGGATCCATTTGAGCGTGCGCTAACGCAGGCACCATTGAGGTTTCTATAAGAGGACAGGAGCAGCCCGCACTGTCTATTCATCATGTTTTCTTTTCTCAATCCAAACAGCGCTATGTTACATCACCCCATCTACCTACACTTAGCCTTAGTGCTGAAGAGGTCAGGCAGAAGGAATGGACAGAGGGCCCCAGGCGTGAATGGGTAATATAATGTAGTTTATTCATGTCCACATATATACTGCTGCCGCTGTTGGCTTGGACACAGTGATCATAGAAAAACAAAGGGATAGTTCAAGTGTTGTTTATGCTGGTTTGTGTATTCGTGAGCCTCTGGTACGTATAGGGACCTTTAACAGTTTCTCCATATATGCAATTGTACAGAATCAGCTAGTGCTAAAATACATCGTTCTGTGGAATCAAAACAAACTGTATTGCATAAACTTGGCATGAGAACGGTACAGTAGGTTAAGTGCAGCTACTAAGTGCATACTGTTGTTGTGTCCTTGGGCAAGACACTTAACCCACATTGCCTACTCCATTCATAAATGTGGCTGGTTGCAGCAAGAGAGGGATTAAGTATTTAAATGTGGCAAGTAACATGGACTGACAATTAAAATATGGTACAAACGCTTTAATACAGGGATGCAGTTAGCAACTCACTTAGCAATGGTTGTAGAATTATTCATTGTCAGCACAGTTATTAACAACAGGACCCAAAAATGATCCCATCCACTTCTATTCTATTGTGAAATCTGGAATAATATGGTGTTTTATTACATTACTATATAGCATGAATCACCCAGCCCTTTCTGCAGTGGATGTAGGTAAACGTTGTGATGCCTGTGCTAGTCCATTGCCCAGGTGTTACGGAGCTCCATCTGTTACATTAGCGCTGTAAAAGTGTTAGCTTGCAGGGGGCGGGTGTAGGACAGAGATGTGAAAGAGCGGCCTTCTTCTTCAGGGATTTGGATGTGCGCCGTTACCTGCGGTGACTCCTCGACATCGGGATATTTATGGACGCTTCTCCGGCAGCGTGCCCTTGATCTCACTAAACATTGTACTAGTAACCGCAGCTTTATTGTAGATAGTCTATGGTAGAGGTGGGAGAAATATAAAAAAATATATATAATATTGCAATTGTCATTTTGGAAATATGCTAAATTAGAGCATTGAGTAGATCATCTATAATTAAAACTATTCAAAATGACCTCAAAAAGAGACAGAAACCTCTGGAGTGTGATCTCCCAAACAAAGGTATAAAGTGATATTTCTGCCCTTTTGTGGTTCATTTTAAAGTTGATTCATGTTTTGGGCCAGACTTGAATTTCAGCCAAGACATTTACAGGCACATTTGAGCAGATTCCTGATGCATTGTTAAAATAATGTCACACTAATGTTTTCGAGATAATGCAAAAAAATGTCAAGTTACTCATTTTTGTCAATATCCTAGTCTATGGAATATGGTATAGTCCTGGATTAGTCTGAATGTAATTGATTCAGTCTCATTTTGAGATGTTTTCTTGATGTTTTTGAGATTCATTTGGCTTAGGGATTTCAATTTTGGTGAGACTGGCAGATATTAGCGTCAGTATTAGAGATCTACTGATATATTGGGCTGATATTTGCACTTTTTAGCATATCGGCTTAAAGTCTCCGTCGCAGGTCGATATTTTGTTTTGGTCGCCTTGGTACCTAAAGAATACACATAAAGCTTATTTAAACACTTAAATGCAAAGAGAAAACGCATAAAATGTGACTACACAGTTCTTTTTTAGATTTGTCGTACACAAAAATGGCTGTGGGTAACTTAAAGTAAATTTCAATTACAGAATTTGGGGAAAATAATCAAAACTGACCCTAAATATTAGCTAAAAACTATCGGCAAAGCTTATCGGCCATCAGTTGTTCTGGACTCCAAACAATCGTTATCAGTGTTGGCCTTGAAAAAATATATACCGGTCGATCTCTAGTCATTATTGACCCATCCGTGATCCCTGACAGGAAAAAGCAGACAAAAAGCAATAGCTTCAAATTCAAAACAACAAATAAGCCGATGGCCAATGCATTTTTACTGCAAAAAGTTAGACACGACACTTCTGGTCTAATTTAGTCACAAACATGCATTATATAGTATCCCTGTAGATGTTTTTGTACACAGGGTCCTCTGCCTCCCACAGAGCCATCCATCTGCTTCACAGCCTGCTTTGGTTTTCCCTGTGCCCAGGAAACCTATCAAGTCTGACATGGCATTTAGTTACCTGCCTTCACGAAACAAAAACAGGAAATGCTTCAGTAATAGTTTAAAATACTACAATACTACTGCTACATCTGCAATACATGATCTATATACTGCAATAATTGTCTATATAGTTTTTTTTTCATAGCCATGGGATGTGAACAGTATGTTTACAATAAGAAAGATGAAAGCGCTGCACTGCCACATGGAAAGTGGGAGGAAATGAGCAAAAACACAAAAATAAACTTAAAAGGGGATATTATGGCAAATCGACTTTTGGGAGCTTTTAACCATTTTATAACTGTGTTTCCTCACCAATAGTTTACTCAAAATTGTATTTTGATTGATTCATGTGTGTTTGAGTAATCCTGTATTGTTCTGCATTGTCGGCTTGAGGGCTCAAAAGAATGCTCTGTGCAACTATTCAAAACATTACTATCCGGGTTCTATATGTAGGGCTGAAAAAATCATGTAGCCTTTTTTAACCATAAAAACACATCAATGCAAAAACAGTTTATCATTATATTAATTTATCAAAACAACTTAAAAACAACACAAACAAGTGGATTGACGGGTCTGTCACGATAAACACTATATCAACTTATCATTCAATATATGACAGATGGAACAATATTTCTTGGGGGTCAATATTTATCGTGGGGACTTTTTCTTTGCAATATTGGGAAATTATTTTTATTTGTCTGTACTACAGTGACATTTGAGCTGTAGAAGGTTGAACTACTATGACTCACTACAGATACAAACTACTTAAGTGTTGCAGCTCATTTAAAAAAAATACTGTATATTTAGAATACTTTTTGGGGGATAATTCTGCTTTATGATTTGGTTTCAACAGTATATCGTACTTCAAAATTTGTTATCATGACAGGCCTAACTACACATCATTACAACTGCAGTTCACTAGGGAAGTATTAATACCCGTAACATTTTTAAACTGTCAGCAACTTTAATCATACAGTTCACGTTTAAGATCTGGGCAAATTTTAAGTTAATATAAAATGCACACCAGACCATAACAACAGCATTTCTGTCAGCTCCTCCAGTCACAGATCTTCAAACAGTGTATAAACATAGAGCTGTGTGTTCATGTCTCTTGTATTTACATAGATGACACAGGCCTCTCAGACGGTCTGACAGCTCACACGTGTCTGCTCCAAAAGTCAGAGCTAAATCTGTCCTCACACTTACGCTGCTGTCGCCATTATTCAGATGTTTGTAGTCTCTGAGTTATTGTGTATCATGGTAAAAACAGACAGGCCGTTACTGCTGCACATCAACTCTGACACAAGATTGTAAAAAAGACTAGTAGTACAGCAACTCACAACACCACAACAACAAAAAAAAAAAACAATAGACCTCAGGATTGTGTCATATCTTAAAATCTCCACTGGTTTAATGTGAATTTCTAAGATGCTAAAAACTTGCCGTTCAATTAAAAGTATTCTGATATTATAGTGTGATGAATGTATTTACACACACGCTTATTAGGTTGTTCCACGCCTCTTTTGTTAACGTTTTTTATATTGTTTTGGCTAATGCATCTCTATGGACGTTTTGCACTGCTGCTTCAAACATGGCTAGCGGTCACTTTTAGAAATTCGATTCTGAACTCTATATAATGTGGAGTACTGGAGCTCAACAGTGACCTCCCACTCCCGGTTCCGGAAGTAAATTTCTCATAAATTTTTCCTATAGACTTTAAGAAAAAAATTGATATTAAAAGTTTGAAAGCTTGCTCAGGGTTAATCCGTTAAGACCTACCATTTTATTTAAGAACTGTTTGTGAAACTTTATAAATCAAAACATTTAGCTGAATCTTTCATTCTAAATGTGCTTTTCGGACTTAAAACAACCACGTTATGGATTTTAGGTTAGCACGTAGCTGGTTAGCCTCCACGATGCACTTGAACTCTTAATATTTGAATTTTTCTAAAAGTCTATGGGAAAAATTAATGCAAAATTTACTTCCAGAACCGGGGGGAAGGGGGCACTGTTGAGCCTAATACAATACAATAAAATGATTATAATACAAGATAATCCATCAAATGAGTCACCCTAAACTCTTCTGTACTGAATAAAGACACAAGCATGTAGCGTTATAATTGGTGTTTTCAGACTCTAGAATGCAATGACGTCATACTCCCAGATGGGGGCAAGAGACAGTTTTCCCTGTTGATTACATTGTACTTTGCCATGAAATATCCAAAAGCTAAATTCGCAAATGCTGAACCTGATCATTTCTATCTGTCTCTATCTCACAAATCTGCATTTGAACAAGATTAATTTTACATGTCCCCCATCTGTATTAAATAATTTTGGCCTATAGAATATTGTGATGTCATCTGAAACCCAGGAATAGTATATTCTGCACAATGCTTCCATACACCAGAGCAAGTTGTATGCGGTTATACTGCATTTCCTGAAACTGTATTCAACCTGAAACCAAGTAGTAAGTTTGTCTGTATAGGTGTAAAAGATGTAATGGTTTTATTTAAATAATAATGGGAAGTTATACACATTTTCTTGTAACTGTAATTGTTACTTTTGAAATTTAAAATGACCTCAGGAAGAGTAGCTAAATAAACAATATACTTTAATCTATACCTCCACTATGTTTTTTACAGATTTTCCATCAGCACTTTTAATGAGTATGTAATATAAGCACTATTTTATAATGATATTTCCATCAGATTACTGTTGCCTCAGAGTGTGCATTGTTCAGCCTTAGTATGCAGTTGTAAGTGGTTCAAATAAAGATGTTAACATGGGTATTAAGAAAGAAGATTATACATTAGATTAGTGTATCAGTGGGACGGCTAATCTAAGATGCTTTGGCGATAACGTTAGATATGGGCATGTACCGAGGAAGGATGGATCAGATAAGCAAACATGGGTGGATACTGAGATTAAAGTTGCCAGGCAGGAAGCAAGAGGTCTTGAAGAAGACAAAAGAGGAGATGAAGTTAGTTGGAGTTAGGGAAGAGGATGCAGAGGATCAGATTACAAAACAGATTTACTTTGTAGTGCTGCTCAATATCCAATTTACCTACAGACTAGGAAAACCAATAATCTACAGTAACTACCCCATTAAAGATAAAAATACTACCACACAGCCCTCTCTCCTGTATCAAAGAGCTGGTTCGCGTCTTCGATTCTTCCTCCATGTTGTTCCATTTGTGGGAATACTCAGGCGCAGCAAATGGCCATTTTAAATCTCTCTTAGGGCTGGAAGATAAGCTTTTTATTAGCCAACCAACGCATTACCCGGGCCTGTACAGGAGTATTCAGGGACGATGTTCCCAATTAGAGTGATTTATAAAGTTCACACGAGTAGACTATAGGCGACCTGGCACACGGCAGCGATATGGAATCTACATTGATCAGTAGAGATTGATCAGTCCCAGTGAGTGAGTCTGTTCCACTGAAAGATAAACAGCGTACAGCACAGTTATATCAAAAAATGTCATTGTCAAGATGTTTCTTCTCCTCAGTTAACAAAATTAATTAACTACAAGGGCTGCAACAATTTATCTGAATAACCGTAACTAATTATAGTTGTTATCTGGACTAAATACCCTAAAACACGTGCCAAAAGACAATATATAACAGAGAGTGTCATTATTAAACCAAAATGTCCTAAAAAGTGTTGTGTGTTTGCTACCGGACACCTGGATTTCTCTTCAGGGGATCAATAAAGTATCTATCGTTAGTTGCAACCGTATTAACTTGTATAGTTTTGTATTGTCACGATAACAAATCTTGAAGTGCGATATATTACTGGAGTAAATATAGACGATAAACGATAATATTGAAACCAAACCATAAAGCAGAAATATCCCTCAAAAAGTATTCTAAATCTACAGTATTGTTAAAAAATATGAGCTGCGATAAATAAATAACAAAATGCCACATTTAAAGTTGTTATTTTGTATAGGCTATATAATGAGCCATAGAAGTTCATAATTCAACTCTCAAAAGCTCTAATCTCATCGTAGTACAGAAAAAAAAAAAAAAAATCCCACTGGTACAAAGAAAAAGTACTCACGATAAATATTAACCCCCAAACTTTATTGTTCCATCTGTTCATAGTGCCATATGAACCATCTCGCACTCTGAGGACCTCAGGGACCGGCCTCCTGCTGGTGCCCAGAGTCAGGACTAAACATGGAGGATCAGTGTTTCAGTTTTATGCAGCTAAAACCTGGAACAGTCTTCCAGAAGATGTGAGATAGGTTCTTTTTCACTGTGCATATGACTGAAAAGTTTTTATTCTGCACTCTTCTCTTTTCATGTTAATTTTATGATGATTATTTATGTTTTGATTTGTTTTGCATTGTGTTTTTAATGTCTTCCTTATTCTGTAAAGCACTTTGAATTACTTTGTGTACGAATTGTGCTATACAAATAAACTTGCCTTGCCTTATGTATTGAGCAATAAGTCTATATAGTATTTACCATGACAGGCCTAACTAAACCAGTGATTCTCAAAGTAGGGCTGCAAGCAACTTCATGAAGGTCACACAATCAGTAAAACATAACACATTTAACATTTTCTGCACAGAAAAAGTCAGGGCCCCATGGTGGAAAAGGTTAAGAACCCCTGTACTAAATCACAAAGTACTGATGTTCACTACACAGAGAGCAGCGCTGGAGAAAACCCCATCCATTAAAATCACATTACAGTGGACCTCCCTCACTGTGGCTAAGCTGCAGCTGTCTGTCTGCTTACAGACGCTTAGCTAAACTATTAAAGACCATAGCGCAGGAGTAGTCCAGGAAAACAGGCTTGAACAAGTTATCTTTCCGGAGCATATCTGCAATTACACAGCAATCAGTTCATAAATCACTTACTGCTGTAACAATCCAAATAACAAGATGTAGAACGTGTAATAAGTGTGAAATGTGATCATGAACAGAGAGTTTAAACTGGAAGCAAGAACATAAGAAAATAATATAAAGATTGTACATTTGCAAATGGAAAATATGTCTGTGTTTGCAACTTGCACAACTCCATTTTCACAGTTGTCAGCTGTAGTTATTCTTTGGCAAGCTGAGGAGTTTTATATTATTTCTTAGTGAGGAAAGGCTAAAAGAACAACTGAAGTGTTTTCTCATTTCATGTGCACATAAAGACATAAGCAGCCTACAAGCTCTAACCACAACAGTAACTTCACAAGGAACAGATTGTGAATTCTGCATTATGTATAATAATGGAGGGAAAGACAATCATTGTGTCTTTAATGTAAACTAATTACCGGTAACTTAACTATTTACCGGTACTCATTTTACTCACTGGCATTTTTGCCACATTGTTTGATTACGATTTTCTGTCACTTTTTGTCAAATAAAAAGCTGTCAACATTCTTTTCCTGACCAAAAACAATACAGACTTGTAATCACTGCCATTAACACAAAAATAGCCAAATTTCTCCTGTCAAAGTCTGGACTTTGCTCAAAAAAATCCCACATGTTTTTATTCACAGAAGCTTGGCTGTAGACCTCTCGATCAAAAAGTTAATCACTGACGATTAAAAAGTCTCAATCTTGATTAAAATACGATTCCTTGCACAGTCCTATCTGGTTCCACTGAAAACACTCAAAAAATAAACACATAACTTGGGCTGTGAGGAATGGGGAAGTACCAGGTGGAAGGGGCACACCTGCTCCACATATGTATGATAAATCCACTGTAGTTTGTGTTACTGTGTGTGTGTGTGTTGTGTAAGTGCTGCATGTGTGCGTTGCATGTGTGTGTGTTGTGGTATGTGTTGCGTATGTGTGTGTTGTGTATGTGTGTTGTGTGCGATTGCCATGGGGAGCTCCAAAACAGGGCTAATGAAGCCGGACAGGCGCTAACGCTCAAGTGCAGAATGATTACTGAGGCCAGTTTAGGAAAGACCCAGAGGAAGAGCCGTGGGGATGGGCTCAGACCCAGGACTGCATGGGGATGGGGAAGTCTGGGTAATGTATCGTTTTCATTCTTGGGGTTTACTACACAGTCAAGACGCTTCATGATGAAAAAATAAATAACCAGGATATAAACATAAGAAAGGATCTTTTTTCAGGTCTGTGCAATTAATTAAGAAACAGGATTAAATAGTTTCAAATTGTCAATGATAAACATGGGGCTTTACAAGGTCTACACAGCCAATCCTCTTTGACTAAAAGCTTGTGTTTTTTGAGTTTGGAGTTCAGGCATTGAAATTAATACTGAAAGCTACAGTTGTTTTTTGTTGTCAATAAAAAAATAAATGCTGAAATAAAAAAAAAACAAAATAATAATTTAAAAAATTGTAGGTCATAGGTCAATGTTTCTTGCCATATTGCCCAGCCCAATTTTTTGCACAAATTGATATAAAAACTAGAGAAAGACATATACACAAGATATGCACATTTCTGATGGTTTGCAAAAAATATGTCAGTATCACCCACCTCTAGAGTGTTTAAAATCAATATTGTAGTTCCTATCTGAAAGAAATGCAATACAGATATACGTAATAAATACCATATTGTACATTTTCACTAACTGTTGTAGGCCCTGCTTTAGTAAATTAATGATATTGCTACAGTAGTTAACTTTCATCTGCATTCATTTTATCCTAATATTATCCCCCTATATTAGAAGGTATTGCGCTGTTTTGGACCGAATATGTCAGCATATCTGGCTGTGCTGTTTTTATGAGCACAAGCCAGGAAGCACATCCAAGGATCCTGTATTGCTTTCCCTGGTACATTTTAATGCACTAGCACAAGCTGCAAAACTATCAATATTGCCTTCAGACGCTCCAGAGTCTACTGCCAATTTCAGACAGTCACAACTTGGATGATGGAAGACACAGAGACTGATTAGCATAAAGCTGAGAGCTGCTTCTCAATAGTATAAAATGATGTATGGTCTGTATTCTGTATCCATGGTTTGAAATGGTTTGTACAAACTTGAGTTTAGAGTCAACCCCCTGCAATAAACTCCCCCAATTTACCTTGAAATGCCCAAAGCAGAATACTGGGCTCTAGCTACAGCAATCAAGTTAGATTAGCAGTACTGAGTTAACAGTGTTGTGTCAATGCACCATACAGGAAGTTTAATCTCAACTTTAAACTACAGTCTGCATTTAGTACTTGAATTGTGAAGGGGCAGAGATGTTTGAAACAAGGCACTTGGGCGACAGGAGCTCAGTTGGCAGAGCGTTTGTCCACTGATACAAAGGTTGGAGGGTCAAATCCCACTCTCGATGAATGTTGTCATCTCCTTGGGCAAGACACTTAACCCACTTCGCCCCCAGTGTCTGCGTACACTGGTGTGTGAATGGGTGAGTGGTTCTTTGATGGTGGGAACGTGTAGTATAACCATTTACCACTGTCAATTTTGGAGGTGGCTCAGTTGGTATGACGCTAGCTTGTAAACTAAAAGGTTTACAGTTCAATTCCTAAAGCTACCAAAGCAAGCTGTCCTTTGGCAAGCTACTTCTTGCAACTGTATTAGTGACTGTGTGAGGGGGCAATCATAGGCACAGATTTAGTGTTTAAAGGAAAATGGTATATGGGGACCCAAAACATGCACAACAAATAATATCTTCCAGCTAATCCCATTTTAAGACCTGGTGATGGGTCCCCTGGCTCTGCACTGTGGCGGTCACTGCCCCAGAGACACTGAAGGATGGGTCAAACTCAGAGGACAAATTTCCCTGCAGAACCTTTACTTATAAGTAATGTTGTTTTATATTATACTCTATGCATTATAACTATTGTAAAAAAGATAGTAACTTGGGTATAGTGCCACAGACCAACCCTGATCAGCTGCAAAACCAGATCAGAAAAGACAAACCTTACATACAATAGCATCCTCCCAGAGAAAGGGCACTCCTGCTCTCAAACCTGCTCTGTGCCTGCGACTTCCCTCCTCAGCATTCAACAGCTTATTGCACCAAACTCTGCTAACGCTGCAGCCTGCCTCCTCTCCGCCTTTCCCCTTGGACCAGAGCCCACGGGCAGACAGGCGCACATTCCCAAGCACGCCAATGTTAACTACAATCGCATGCAAAGAAACTAGCTCACTAACAACACATGTAAATCAGATGGGAACACGGCTCGCTGTCACAACATGCCTACTACAATAACCTCAACTCCAACGCTAGAAATGTTCAGAGTCTTCGCTTAGGGGGATGGATACTGCAACAGTTGGTTACGCCTCACCGGCAGGGCAGGTAAGGTGAAAAGGAAGTACCAGCCTCTTTCCTGCATGAACGCACCACTTAGCATATTTTTGTAGGTGACTTGGAGCACGGCTATTTTTAAAGTTCTTAAAAACCTAACCAGTGCATCTATGGCAAAAATCCAAAATGACAGCACATGCATTATAGATGAACGACAATCAGAGAACGAGGGGAGAGCGCGATAGAGCACAATACGGTATGCAAAGAGTGCTCTCAGGCCAGCTACAACAGAGTAAGAGGAGTTACTTTGCTACTAGCATGTGTGAAACAGAATAGTGAGGCTATTTGTTTGAGTGGACCAGCATGGCTATAGCAGCGCAAGGGGAGAAAAGAGAGGTGGGTTAGAGCGAGAGATCTTCAAGTCAGCCAAAATAATAAATAATAAATAAACAAATTAATAAATCAATCAATTAATGAAACAAATGAACGCACAACCCACCTCAGTCAGCTGCCGAGTCCAGACGCAGTTAAGACACACGCAAGAAACGCAGAGCCAAAAAATCCACAAGACGGGATAAGGTGGAGAGATGAATGAGAGATCCTTTTGCTCAGCTATATGAACAAATAAACAGATGATGATATGGAATTAAAAAAGTGATACAAGGATGACAGAAAGTGAGGCTGCGACGAGGGGAACAGAGTGAGAGTGAATGTATTAAGAGAGTGGGCAGATGCATTAAAGGGAAACACGGCCCCTCCCGCCCCCCTGCGACCGGCTACAAGCACCGATCCAAGTGCTCTGTCAGCATTCGACAAAGAGTGTATTCAGTGAATCAGCTGGTGAGGTGAGCGAGCAAGAAGAATGGGACAGCAGCAGTGACAGTGTAATAACTATACAGCTGTAATGAGCAATACTAGGCGGGTTTAAAGCTGCAGGTAATTATTACAGAGCCATTAGTGAGGCAGCAGTTTTCAGAATGTATTTTTCAAAAGCCTCTCAGTGTTGAAATATTGGGCTGAACAGATTTATATAGAGATTTCATCTTGGAAATAACACAAACTTAAATACACATAATGGCCATACACTACCTTACACTGAAACTATAGCTTACATATAAATATTTAGACCTGCATGTGGAAATTTACTTTTGACAAATGTTTAAGAAGGAAAATGGTGACAGTTGGTCAAATAACACAATAATCTACTCAAATAAACAAATTAAACTTGATCATGAGGTCATGTAATGGGGGTCTCGTGTTCATGGCACAGTTATTTGGGGAACTAAGTTTGGGAACTCCTGGTTTAGACCATGGAACTCCCAATGACTAGTGGATAATATGGCGAGATTACAGCGACCACAAAGAGGATTTAGCACTTCCAAAAAGTTTTCTGCTGACTGTTGTGAGTGCAGTATTAGACTGCATATTATGGACTACATTGTTAGATTCCATCTTTATATGAAAGAAGTGCTCAATTTTGTTACTTAAATAAAAGTACAGATACTGGACCAAAAAAATACTCAAGTAAAAGTAAAAGTATCACATGAAAAAATCTACTTAAGTAAAAGTATTAAAGTACTCATTTAAAAATGTACTTAAAGAGTAAAAGGTAAGTATTTCATGCACATTTTAAGGTCTACTAAAGCTTCAAATGAACTGTTCTTTCTTTTTTTTCCTAGCTGTTTTTATTTGTATATTTTGCTCAAACTGTGAGCATGTTAAAGATAAACCCTTCAGTCTTTTCAGCAGGTCTCAAACTATAACAAAAAAAAAAAACTTTTACTTTTCAGTCAAGTTCAAAAATGAAGTAGAGTAAAAGTAAAAAGTATCCACTTTAAAATGTACTGAAGTACAGTACTTTACTACTTTTACTTTGTCACGTTCCACCACCGATGACAATGAACTAAACTGAACGTGTAACCAAACGTGAAAACTCTGGCTTTATTTGGGAGAGAAGATCTTAAATTTATGACATCAGCCGATCCAGTACTCAACATGCCAGTGGGTTAGTAAATAAATCTATGATGTGACAAGAAATCTGGGAGAAATGTGTTCAAGCTTCACTGAGCCCTGTCCCGCGATCACAGGTATCCTTTGAAAAGACTGTATAATCCCATATCTACCATAACACAAACACCTCCACCGACAGGGAGGAGGGGGCAAATAAGAGGATTATTTCCCTGCGCTGATCAATAACGTGGTACATACACATTACAGCAGACATTACTGTACGCCAGACCGATCCTTACCATCACGAAGCTCATAAACAAATTGCCTTCTACATCTCTTCAAAGTACGGCACATCCCAGTTCAGTGAAAGCATTAGCAGTCCACATGTGGGTTTCATGTGTCGGTACATGCAATACAAGCAAAGCTGCATAGGGCATGAGGGAAATACTGTATGCTCCTTCATACTGTTTATCCAATAATAACATCACTTTTATTCCTGTTTGATTGTGTAGAGACCATAAACTGTATATATAAATGGACATAACCTGCTAGCCAAATATGAAGCGATCATGGGCGCGCTTCCAGCTCCATCGACTTGGTTCCAGTGCGCGCTTCCAGCTCCATCGACTCTGGTTCCAGTTCACTTTCTATTGAAAAACTGTCCCCCCTCTCTCCATAACTGCTGCTGTCAGGCTTGTTATTTTGGTCTTAAAATGTTTGTATTAACCCGCTCTACATGATCCTAGTGTCTTTATTTCGCTATTGTGTCCGTAAATTAAGATATGAACATTAAAAACAGACAAATCAGGCGCCTTCTTTCCCCGAGGTTGCTCCCGTTAGCGTTAGCAACAGGTTTGGTTGCCAGCATTGCGAAGCGCCCGCTCCCTGCTAAACCAGTGCAGTGGGTGGGAAGGGGCGTTACCTTCAGCAGCCTCGCTCCGGATTGGCTCTTTGGTTGCTATGATACTCGCAGTCGGAATTCCAAATATGGAACTTGGCTCCAAATTCGCCCCATAATTGCTAGCCTCGATTTGACTGGAGCCAAACGCTATGCGTGACATCACACTACCTTAGTCTACTTCTTTATAGTCTATGGTAGAGACACTAGAACACATCATATCAAGATACTGATTGGTTCACATGATACACGTGAAGTATTTAAAACATACAAACATAGTATAGTGTTTACTGGTTTAAAACTGATGCAGCTCAACAGTTTAAAGCTAGCTGCTAGGTAGTGCCAAGTGATTGGGAAATTATATTGCAATTAGTAAGTTAACGATAGCTCCTTCCATAATCTCTCTATAGAAACGTACGGTTACAGCTGCTTAAAAACAAAAAGAGAACTGAAAAAATAATGAATCAAACATTACTACAATGTTGAGTGATATCTGTTTGTTCCACCACTGTAGATGAGATCCATTTTGAGTTGCATTTGTGTAAATTTGCTTCACCTTTTGTTTTTGTGGGAGTGTTTGTGTTAGCCCAGAGCCCAGAGGGACAGGCCTGCTCCACTGTTGCGGACCACTGTGCCTGGCCTTTCTCTTTGAGCCCGAGCCCATTCGAGGCATATCCATCTCCTCTGCCAGACTCTGTCCAAGCAGCAGCATAGTAACAGCAAGCAGATCTGAACGTGTACCAGGCAGACTGCAGAGGGAGGGTCAGGGAGAGACCGCTGTGCACCGGGAGGATAAGTAAGAATTCTTAAAGAGCTTATCTCAGTCTTTATCATTTTGCTTGAGTAGATCAACCAAAGATAACTCCAAGAAACGATCAGACATGCAACATGATTATTGACATTAATAAGACTAAAACTGCTAAACTCAAGGAAGGTATTAGCTCTATACAGCAGAGAGCATTTAATACAACATGTGAATAGGGCTGGGCGGGTGATATGGCAAAAAAAAAAGTCAATAGCAATTTTCGATTTCAATCAATTTTTTTTTCTTTCAAAAACATAAAAATGGCTTTCAGTATTGATTTCATGAACAAGACAGACATTAAGTCAGAGCCATTTACCACAAGCATTTCTTCCTCCAAAGTCTGAACTTTGCTCCAAATGACTTTTACTGACAAGAAGATTGGCGGTTGACTTCTTGAATAAAAAACCCAAGTATATAATTGAAACTAACTCGATCTTGATCTTGATGAAAATTCTATTAATTGCCCAGCCGTAAAGAAGCATCCCAAAATAATCACAAAAACATAGATTATTACAATATTCTGCCTGGCGTTTTCCTGTTTTGTCAAGTGATGCAAATGAGTTTAATTTGAAAGCTTTCAAGTAACAGGCTGATTATCACGCGGCTCTCTCAAGTCAAACTGGTTATTTGCACATTTTTAAACAGTGCACACATTAACTTCTAATTGGGAAGTTGCTGTGATATAATTAGCATTTATAAACAGCACAAGACATCCAAGTATGAAAACAAGATTGTAAAAGGCTGTTGTTCCCATGATGGTGTAGTGGGCATTGCAGTACAACCTGCTTTTGTCTGCAATATATTTATAATTAATGATACTCGTAGATCATTTTAAAATATTTTGGACATTTTAAAATCGTAATACTGATCCAAAATGACTTAAGAAAGTAAACAAGTCCGTTTCAAAACTGCAGAGCTGATTTCCACCCATCATAAACGTCATCACAAAAGTGCTGACAGCTCCGCCTATGGATAACTACAGTTCACGGTTGCGAAAAACTGGCTTTTTGACCCTCTGAATCCTGTATGTATCACCGAATAAGAAAAAATAAACATTGAGAATGAAGTAGAGAACATGTATGGACATGTATCTCCTTTAAACTAATGCAATTGACTCCTTAGTGATAGTTAAATCCTGGTAAAAGTGGAACAATACCAAGTGCGTATTAAGTTCTAGACTAATTCAAGTTCATTCCTGTCTTAGATCTAGATTAGTCTTGGTTTAGTTCTTGTTTAGTCCTGGTTTAGCATCACTTTAGTGTGTGTAATTTCAGCATAATCCCCTCATAATATCCTTTTCTAATCCTTATTTAATCCTAATTTATTTGGAGCGAAACTTTCTTAGTGTGGCTAGTGTGTCAATCAATGTTTAAAACTATTTAATGAAAAACACTACTATTATGATAGCAGAGTTTACACAGGCTGTTTGAGCTTGTATTGAGTTGAGTGAAGGCCTCTGGGGGCTGCTGTGGAAAAGGCCATTAGAGTTTTAGTGCAGTCAGTCGGCCGCTCTGGGATTAGCACATGGAGAACGGGCACTGACAGGTTTTCACTAAACACCACAGTCTGGGGAATTAGCCTGATACTGTTACTCACCCAATCTACATGAGTCCCACTACTGTCACAGCAGAGTGACAGGTATAATGAGCCAATGCATTATGACCAGTGACATCCTGGTAAAGTGTATAGCGTTTCATCATTGTGGAATCCATTTGTGGAACATGGACAAGCCTGCAGTGGGTTAATGTATTAGAAGCAGTGAAAAGAAGCAAGCATAAGAATTTAAGCAAGTTTGCAGAGGGCCAAAAACTGATCTTTGGTAGGGCTGCAAGATTAATCACAATCGAAACTAAATCGCAACCTGAATTGTCGTAATTAGCAAATCGCAAAGACTGCAATTATTCAAGTACTTTGCAAACAATAAAATAACCTGTTTTATTATCTAAAAATCTGATAACTCTGTGGTCTATCCATCTATTTTCTTCTGCTTATCCGGAGCCAGGTCATGGGGGCAGCAGTCTAAGCAGGGACTTCCAGACTTCCCTCACCCGAGACACTTCCTCTCGCTCCTCTGATGGAACCCTAAGGTGTTCCCAGGCCAGCCGAGAAACATTTCCTCGATACCGAGCCAATCTCAGCTGGCTCCTCTCGACGTGGAGGAGCAGAGGCTCTACTCCAAACTCCTCCCGTGTGACTCTTCTTCCTATCTCTAAGGGAGCGCCCAGCCACCCTGCGGAGGAAACTCTTTCGACTGCTTGTATCCGCGATCTTGTCCCTCGGTCCCAAAGCTCATGACTATGGTGAGGGTAGGAACGTAGATTGAGCGCTTTGCCTTTTGACTCCTTCTTTACCATAACAGTCTGATACAACGAACGCATCACTGCAGACGCTGCATCGAGAACCATGGCCTTGATTTGGATAACTCTGTAGTTTAGACCTCTACAAACATGTTCTGAAATTCATGGGATTCTTGTATTAGTTTTGCTGTTCTTATTTCAGTCTAATGTTAATGCTTATGTACACGGTTTATGCACAAGTATGTACAAATATTTTGCAGTTAATTTTCAGTCCACAACCACAACATTTTAGGCATATCTAGGCACATTTGGATAAAATGAAAAATATATTAATTTTTGTCAATATTGTCCACCCCTATATTATTGCATCTGGGTTTGATGAATTGGCAAACTGTAGAACGCATAGAAGCTGGGATGCAACGGCCTACCATTGAGTACATAATGGAACAAAGCTCAGCACATATAATGATTCTATCCAATATGAACAGTAACAGCATTACTAATTCCAGAAAGTAGTCTAAGAATACACAGGGTGCAAAGTTGCATGCACTAAATTCAAGAGCTCAAGGTTACATCTGTTGTGAATATCTTTGTGTTGAGTGACAATTCTACCACTACTTCTTAGTAAGTCAAGTCTTAGTAAGTTCTCCAAACTTTGATTAATATTTCATTGGTTTTAAAACTTTTAATCAGACACCAAAATATTTACCAACAATCAATAATAAAATCAGATCAGACCGCTGTAAAAGTAACAGAGCAGCCGAGCTAATCCAGAAGAGTCAAGTGGAACAGACAACAGCCGAGTTCAACATTTTTCATTAACCTCTGTGTTTGAAAATGAAA
Organism: Periophthalmodon schlosseri; assembly: GCA_000787095.1. Classification (NCBI taxonomy): domain Eukaryota; kingdom Metazoa; phylum Chordata; class Actinopteri; order Gobiiformes; family Gobiidae; genus Periophthalmodon; species Periophthalmodon schlosseri. The sequence continues at coordinate 97,983 of KN482964.1, read as the reverse complement.
CATTTAAATTACCTTGCTGAGTACCGTGTCTTGTAAAAGCACACACACTTCTTGGCTCATCATGTGCAGACGCCATATGGACACTTATCTCAACTGTTTTCAACTCTAAAGGCAAAATGTCTAATTAAAACTTCGCGTTTTGTTTTGTTTTGTGTATCAGGACATTAAGATACTAAAAAACAAACCTATAATGTTAGTGATGAAGGTGCAGTGTGTGACTATTCTGGTGGAGGGTCTGCTTAACTCCAGGGAGATGTTATTGCTTTGCGAATGTTCCTCAGTATGGCTTTAAATTTATCTCCATGGAAAGATAAGGAGCAGGTGTTGCCAACCAAGCTCAGTTATAGGTCAGATCTGTGGAGAGGCAAACTCGCTCACAGTAAAAATGCATTTTGTTTGTTTTTGTTTTTTTTTTTCAATAAAAACACCTTTAATTTAGTGTGCAAGATTGACAGTTTAATGTAATATTGTGGAACTTTCCAGGCAAACAAAATTATCTCCATGGAAACCAGTAGGCCGGTGAACTCTAGACCAGAAAGGTTAAGAGTATAGCCTGCCCAGCATTGAGCAGCCCCATGTCTGGTGTGTTTTTTCCACTGCTCAGGGTGAAACTCAGTGTAGATTCACACACTTACAGAGAGGTGATATAAAAAGGTTTTGTGGTTAGTTCACTGAAACAAGTTTGAGTGTATAATAGTCATGTGCTTTTCATCAATCAGCGCCAAGCAGTAGATACAAGCAGAGATTAGCAATGCCACAGTTTACACAAGCTAAGATATATTTAAATCAGATGCACTTCCAGATGCAATTTCAATCCTTCAACTTCTAATGAATGGGTTTGGTGGACGAAATCAAAGAAATACAAGGTAAACAAACATGGTAAATAGGATTGTGAAACAGCGTGGATTTCTGCCGTGTTAACAGATGAAGCATTAACTTGAATTGACACAGGGAGGATTTGAGAGGTATTTGGCCTGCACATGACACGCCACACTCACACGCAGATAGTGAAAGGTCACAGGCAAACTTGAGGGAGCAGAATTATTTGTGCGAGGAGGGCACCAGCTTCCTGCTTTCAAACTAAGTGGGAGCTGGTAGGGGCTGTTATCTATGCAAAAGATCAGAGCTGTGGTTAGACATGATAAAACAATGATGAGACAAAATCCTGCCATATTTGCAGATTAACAGTGTCTTTTGCACAAAATTCCCAAGTTCTAGAAAAATGTTATTTGAAAACATCCCCAAAGCTGACTGATAGCCTTTGCAAATTGATTTTCCAATGAAATGAAAGCAAATGCAGCGTTTCCCATCAAAACGTCAGCCCAAAGGAGAGATCTAATCAGGAGATGCAAGTGCACCACTCTAATTACATCATTAGCTAAACCAATGAGTCAGTCCCAGTGCCCAGAGCCCCCTCCCCCCTGCATGTGCCTCTCTCCTCTGCCCCATCCAGAAATAGGGAGCCAAGCCTGCAGCCCTTTACTATACGGCTGCTCGAGCAGAATAATTCGAACATGTTACGTGCAACAGTGCAAATTGTTAACATTCCAGAAATATCCAACTGCAAAACACGGCATTAAGTGTTCCACAGCTGCTGCCAAACTCCATCCAAGTCTGACATTTAAATTCTTCACTTATTTGATCCCAAGATGTTCAGCTTTTGGCACATCTACAATAATGGGGTGATGCTGTCTCAAAATGACAAGCACTGGACAGGCTAAAACGCTATGGGCTGTTGAAGGGCAAACAACTAGCCATAAAAATTCACCAGGAGCCAAAACAACAGCAGTAAACAGGTGCACAGCCATAATGAGACCAGCATGGAGAGGAATGCAATGTCATTTCTACCAGCAATTCCCTCTCTTGTAGGCATATTATGTTTGCATAGTAACCTTTGGAAAATAATATTAAAAGACACTACAATAACCAAATACACATGCAGAAATGTTCACTGAATTACAACTGGATGTTCGTGAATGAAAATACATACCTCCATTTGTAGGAGGCACTAGGCAGAGATTTTAAATTTGATTTCTAGTTTACGGCAGTGCCCAAACTCAGCTGACATGTTTAACCTAATGGCTTGCTTGGGTGTCTTGCTAAAATGTTTCCAATATCTATACCACTGTCATTTGTAAACGTATTCAAAGATGCAGAAAAGGTGAGAGACTGACTCAAGTCTTTCAACTTCAAACTCCACATGCTTAGCTATTAACACATAAATAACGTGGAAGCGCTGTCACCTCAATAGTGTGTCCGCCCTATGTTATAGCAATGAAATCTCCATCTGAAGCAAACTGACCATAATCATGAAGACTGAGCTAAATTAGCTGAATGCAAGTATTGAAAAACTGTTTAAATGTTATACTTTTTGGTTGCTAGTGTAGGCTATTTTAACTGACATTGACTTACTATTCTGTGACATATGTAATACATTTATTACGTAGCCCTAAGTGTGATATATTGCTTAAGAAGATACAGATGATAAACGTATATAATATTGAAACTAATTTATGCCACTGACACAATAACCCAAGAGCAGATTCATACCACAAAAACTACTCTAAATGTACAATATCATTAAGAAATCATGAGCTGCAATAAATAAACAGCAGAATGAAACACTTTAGTACTTAGTTTACATCTGTAACAAGTCATAGAAGTTATTAATTCAACCTTTTACATCTTAAATCTTATCATATAGCCAAAAAATAACAACAAATTCCCAAGTAGTGCAAAGAAAAAGTACACACAATAAACACTGACCCCAAAAATATATTGTTTCATCTTTATATATTGAACAATAAGTCGATATAGTAATTATCATGACAGGCCTATTTATACGTGACATTTATACGTGTATTGGCATCCATTAAAGACACTCACATTATTGAAGCTCACATTCATTTTTCTGTAAATTTGCAGAAATACTCAGAACAGCACTGGCACAACCAATATGACACGTACATTACTTCTGCTTTGCTCAGCATGAGTAAAACCATTTCCCAAAAGATAATACACCCTCCTCTACCAGAAATGACTAATGCAGCTCTCTGCACTGCAACAACATGAAGTAACACCTCGAGATCTTCCTGTATAAGTGCAAAGTGCCTCTGTAGGTTGACTTGTTAATCTTCTTACTTTAATGCCATCTCTCATTCCAACATATGCTGCTAAATCCTTTTCAAATATGCGTCATTAATACATGCATGATCATTTGGACACTACAACGTTAAATCTGGCATGTTGAAATAATGGCCCGTAGACTAGGACTAGACGTTTCATTTAAAATTAACACATTCAGCAAGTACTCCACAGTTTTATCTTATGCATCTCCCTTGACATTTTACTTGAAACTGTGAAATTAGCTTACAAAGCCATTACACTATTGTTAAGTAATTACAACAAGATCCTATGCTTGCTTTGTGTAGTAATGTATCTCATATTCTTTGGGGATGTCCCTAGGGGTGGCCACAGTGATTCATCTCTATCTAAGCCTTGTGCATGATCATCTCTCAAGTAGACACAGTGACTAAAATGCACATAGATATTGCACATTACTTTTCTTTCCATAGTAGACCTATACCAAAAGAACAGCCACATTATTGCCACAGCTGTTTTTAAAGCAAAAAAATAATCTATGCCAACCGTCAACTAGTTTAAGCCATTTATTTCCAAATATAATACTTTGTAAATGTGTTATCTCCACGTCTATACAACCAACTAACCAAAGATGCGCTGTTCTGACTTCAGACCATTTCTAATCCCTGCGACAACTTGGGCAACCTGTTAGCGCTGCGCTGCCCAACTCACCAGACTGCGTAAAACGGGGTGCCAGGTGCTGTGGTTGACTGAATCTTGTTGTTACCCCCAAATCATCAACATCACATCTTCAATGCGCCTCTTCGTAGATTATTATAGATTTATTGTCATAGTATTAATAGTATATGCCCCTCTGACACAGCTCCGCTTACAGGTTTATGTTTCGGGGCTTCTGGGGGAGTGCACCCGGCCTCTGGCGCACTGTTAGCCGCAGAGACATCTCTGACTGCGGCGCTGAGAGTGGACAGCTCCCTGGATCTTCGCTTCACATCTGCAGCGCTATCATCCCACTCGTACCAATGCGGATCGTCCTCCCTCGTATTTGTCTCACTGATCAGTGGGCGCTTATTATTAATATGCATATGTTTATACTGTCACCTTTAGCTAACGACAGACTGCCTGACCGATTTGAGACGCTAAGTCAATCCATTAACAGCATGGGTAGCGAGGAACTTATGAGGATGATCTCTTTCACCAATACTAAACATACGATTCATATAATATAGTCACAGTAACATCAGATACAATGTTGCTTGGTCATATTAAAACATCTCATGTCAGTTTAAAATGGTTAGGATCCGGTGGTCGTCTGATTGCGTACAATGCGAAAAAGAACAGTATGTTTGAATGATAGAAAGACCGATTACAACAGACAAGCGCGTGGACATAACACCTGCCACTTTTAGTTAACACAAACAGCCAAAATGTCCTACCTTATGGCGATACACTGCTTCCTTTCACTGTCAAAACCCTCTGGATTTTGTTGCTCGTCAGACCCACCACGCGTTGCAACTGCGCCCCGCCCCTCTGGCTGCGGCCGTGCGCGCATTGGCTAAACTTGGCACAACTGCAGCCAGACCGAAGCTTCTCATTGGCCGGGGCATTTGTCAATAAGTTTGGTTTCAGCTTCCCGCGTTCTCCCAGGATCTCACAGTACATTGCATTTAGCAGCCTATATTTAGGTATCAACAAGCAACCAACCACTGCAGGGAGGGAAAGTCACCATGACCTCTAAAATGAAGACAACACACAAGACAGACCTTTACCTTTTAAATGCTTTAATGAACACGAACCAGAAATTTAATGAGTATATGACTATAGATCACTCACATAGCCAAGGGAAGGGCGTCTGAATCAAAATATATTACATTTTCGAAAGCTTTGCATATTCATTCATCCACATTTTGACAACAAGGGCACCTTTAATGTCTCACTTAGCAAAACAAAGTAGCATCATAAGCCCCTGGAATAGCAATATGGCACTAGTGACATTGACTATTTGTGCCAACTATAATGGATTAGAAGTGCCCGCGTTGAACCCCGTCGGGCATGTGCAAAGTGTGTAGCGGTGTAAGAAGTATCATCTCTCCACTCAGTCTTTCACCAGAAGAGGAGCTTTGACTTGAGCTGCGACTTCAGCCCCCATAAGTTCTTCGACGATGGTGAGAGCAAACTCAAAACTGGTTCCTGGCCCACGGCTGGTGATGTAATGTCCATCCTTCTGCACGCGGGCCTCAGAATATTTATAGTGATCTAAAAAAATAAAATCAAACAGAAAGCCATACAGTGATTACAATATGACATAATGGACGGGATCACTGAAGTCACTCAACCCAATGCACTTAGATCAGCTATCAATCTTTAAGGTGACCTAGTTCTAGCATGTTCTGTCAAATTTCCGCATCTGTCTCCTCCTCTGTGCTGTGCTCTCCTCTGCTGCATAATGACAAGATTCTCCCTTCACAACCAAGTTAGCACAGCGCCATCTGCTGTCTCTACTGTGTAAATGCAACACATGACAGAACAGCATTTGTGTTTCTTAAGACTTTCAATCAGTGAGCTAGAAGATCTCTTATGTAATGAATAAATCTAGGTTTTTTCCAGCACTTAAAACATTTGCTTACACCCATAGACTGTATATATAAATGGACATAGTTAACCTGCTAGCCACCAAATCCCAAATAGGAAGTGAGCATGGGCGCGCTTCCGGCTCCATCGACTCTAGCTCAAATCCACGCCCCTCTCTCCTAAACTGCTGCTGTCAGGCTCGTCATTTTGGTCTTAAAATGTTCGTATTAATCCGCTCTACATGATCCTGGTGTTTTTATTTCGCTATTTTGTCCATAAATCAAGATATGAACATTAACAACAGACCAATGAGGCGCCTTCTTCCCCTGAGGTCGCTCCCGCTAGCGTTAGCAACAGGTTTGATTGAGAGCGTTGCTAAGCGCCTGCTCCCTGCTAATCCAGTGGTGAGGGCGGGAATGGGCGTTACCTTCAACAGCCTCGCTCCTGATTGGCTCTTTGGTTGCTATGATATTCGGAATTCCAAATATGGAACTCAGCTCCAAATTCACCCCTATAACTGCTCTAGCCTCGATGAGCTTCATTTGACTGGAGCCGAACGCTATGGGTGACATCACACTTCCTTAGTCCATTTGTTGATACAGTCTGTGCTTACATCTGACAGAAGCTAATATGCAAGACAGATATAATTTAAAACGGTTGCATTGGTTAAAGGTACAATCTGTATTACTTCTGGTGAGTGGTCCGCCATCTGCTTGTCTCTATGGAGAAGTTATTGCCTTGCCTGTAATATTCCACAGTATGGTATTAAACCTATCTTCATCCATGGAGATAAGCAGCCACCAGTCCAAGTTTCAGGTTAGATCTGTGGAGAAGCGACCTTGCTCAAAGTAATAATACACATTTTCCAAGGCATTTTTGAAAATGAACACCTGTAATGAAGAATAGGTAAGTGTACTGCCATCTCCATGGAGACAAGCAGGTGGAAGACCCCACGGTGAAAAGCTGTATCTCAACAGAGATTTTGAGCTAGCAGTTTTACATCAAGATTGCTGTTATTTAATCCTTTGTAATACAGACTATAAAAAAGAAGACATATCATGTTGTAATGTAATTCAGAGTAATCAATGTAAGGTAATACCACATAGGTTTGTTTGTGACATCCTTTTAGATTCTTACCTCCGGCCATCATCTTGTCCTTCATGGCAGGGTGAGTGGTGACCGTACTGCCGAACCCGATGCCGTGAGCCAGAAGAGCCGTGGGACCTGTGGAGGGCAGAGGTCTTTAAGCTCCATTTAACATCAGCACCACAGGAGCAACCTGTATTTAGCTCATTTAGGTCTGTTTTTCTGAGCACTTTAATGGGTCAAGGGTAGTACAAAACAGACTGTTATTATAGCTGAAAAATGAAATATGGTGCAATATTATAAACTGAAGGGCAAGCATCATGTTAGATTGTGTAAGGGGTGACAACAAATGCAAAAAGTGGCAAAACACGATCAAAGCACTTGGCCATGCACTGTGTTTGATATTTCACAAAATACTTTGGCAGCTAATACCAGGGCTGAATCATTCTGGAAACATATCTAATTGAGAATTCTCTAAGCAGTATTGTGATTGTGATTAGACTTGCAATTTATGTTTCAATAGTAGGATCCTGTTTAAAGTTCATATTGTAAACATGTCCAGGAGCGTTGGCAAAAAAGTCTGAAATATAAACAGCTAAACCAATAGAAGAATCCCATGCATTTCAGAACATGTTTACACAGGTCAAAACTAGGATATCAGCCATATTTTTAGATAATAAGAGGATATTTGTAACAAAAATATTTGCAATGTTTGTTATTTGTCAATTGTAACAATTGCAAGTACAACTGGACTGCAATAAATCTTGCAATCCTAAGTAGCTCCAACTGTTCTTTGTTTCACACCACCACCAATGAACTATTAAAATTTCACGTGCAGTTGCCTTAGTGTACCAAAAGCAAAGCAAAGTTGAATTTTCTATCTTTGCTTCCTAATACCACTCCACGTCTTAACCTCCAAAGACGGCGCTGAAAAGAGCAAAGTGAGAAAGAGAAAACACTGACTGCTGCATTATTCTTCAGCTCCGACCTCGCAGCACTGCAGTGAGCTCATCCAAAAACTGTTAATAAATAGAAAGTTATTGATCCCACGTCTTGGCTGCGTTCCCAAACAGTCTCTAGATTACACTTTCCCCGTGCAGAGAGCAGACTGCCGGGTAACGCACCATCCAAAGGAGACGAGGGAGACTTATGAGAACCACAATCGGACAGGGAGACAGGGAGGAGGCTGAAACCCGAGACCAAATCAATCAAGATCATCTTTCTATGATGGGATGAATGCTACAACGACCTGGTGGTCACAAGATCTAGAGGCATAACTATTAGGGATTATTATGATTTTATTCTGGACAATGCCCCAATATTCACATTTGGAGCCAAACATTTAAAAAAGTCAAAATATTATTCAAAATCTGCTCATTTAGATCTGACTCTTCCAAGGTGTGAAAAATATATCATCAAATCCACAATATATTTGATATAATTGATTTATAATATAGAAACTCACTTGAAAAATGTACAATAAATATAGAATATATAATGTAATTGAAGGCATATATGAAAACCGTAAGGAGGGTTTGACTAGTGCCCAGGAGAGGTCACAAGATCACTCAAACATGCATGGATCATATAAAACCACTTCAGGTATGAACAATGTTATATCATGATAGGAAGCTACAAAAAGTACATTTTGTGCAATACCTCCTCTTTAAAAAACATTTATTTACAAGTTTTCCTGTAAAACAAGGCACCGCAATACTAACCTAATAAAGACAACATCTTACTTTGAACTATCATTAAAAGCCCATTTTACCACAAACCAATATTAATATACTCTGTGTGTTGTCAGGATTAATAACCAGTCTCAGAACAGCCTGTATGCTGCAGCATCATCAGGCCTATACTCCTGTGAGGATAGAGCCATTTCTAGGACACCCTTCAATCCACTTTGCTGCATTGTTCTGTTTCACTGTTCACACTGTCCTTCCAAAGCTCTCTCACAGCACACACGATGTCAGAGATAAACGTCACTACATCCAATCTGCCAAGGACTCATATATCAAAGTATATGAGACAGTCAAAATATATACCAGATCATAAGCAAAGGTGTAGTTCAATCTTTACGTGATGGTTTCAAGTATGTCACTTCACTTTTAGTTAATTATTGTCCTTGTCTCCCTGAGGACTTATTATAAAGCCTAAACATGCAAATAAACAGTGCTCTTATCTTTGCACTGGTATCAAGTCCGTTCATTACTAGTAGAACATTTTTTTTTTAATTTTTGGTATTGTGACAACACTACTTAGCTGTTCAAATGCTGATCTTTTCCCAAGTGCTCCTGGACTTGAAATGTTCTCTCTTGATTTAAAAACGCAAATCGCAAATCTAATCACAATTCACCAAAATGCCTCATATAGTCCTATAGTGTTAAGCCCAAAGTATATCCATTAAAAGTATAGTAATTTTAAAATGCATGAAAAACCACTAGGTGCGGAGCTCACCTGCACAGATGGCTGCGATCAGACCTTTCCTCCCGTCCTGCTCCTTCAGCACCTCTTTCACAGCAGGAGACTGCACACAGCACACAGATGTTTGCTGAGTCATTCACCCAACACATGGACATAGGCCACAGAAATGAAAGTGATAGATGACCAAGGCTGCTGAAAAAAGCTGTGCAAAAAGAAATCGCAAAATAATCACCATAGTCTCATTTATGTCATAAAGCAAAACAGCACAGTGCCCGTCTGACCACAGCTGTAACCAAGTCATCATTACGCAATTGTATGAATGCCTTTTTTAATCATACAGATAATAATCACTGTTTGTGCACATTCTTTATATTGTGATCTCACCCTCTGCAAAATAATATTATTATCTTGAAGATGAGTTATACTGATGGACACAAACCTATCCTGTCACAAGTCATGTTTATAGTCATATCTCCAGCCTTGGGAATTATTTAATAAATAGTTAACAAAATAGGTAACACTATTTAAAGACTCATATGTAATCTTCATAGAGTTTATGATGATCTTCATTGTTATTACAAGTAACTATGGACATTTATCCAGCCAGAGCCAGAGACCATGCTAATGAATGTTAATGATGAACTGTTAGTCTTATAATGTAATTGTAATGAAATGTGTATTTTTCATGTGTGCTCACCCGTCCAGGGACTGCAGATGGAAAGTAGCAGTAGCTAAATCTGGTACAAATCATCTTTTCTTTTGTAAGATTAATGAATTTGTAAATGGTCCCTGACAAATAAAGAATAAAGAAAGACCGTGTGACTCACCTCTGCTAGAGTAAGAGTCCATGTTGATTTTCACTGTTATTACAAGTAACTATGGACATTCATTCAGCCAACGCCAGAGACCATGTGACTCACCTCTGCCAGATTCTGGGCTCCGGGCATCCCTCCAGGAAGAAGCACCACATCATAAGGGCCCTGTATATGAAAAGAATGAGTGTTGATAAAACCGCTGAACGTTTTATTTGCTTTTTTGACTTTTTTTTTTTTTTTAATGATGAAAGTTAATGTTTAAAAAAGCATGCTTACATCTAGTCTTCTGTTATTCATTGTGTTAAGCTTCTTGCATGAGAGTATGATCATTGCAGTCAATAATTCCATAAAAGTCTGTACAAATATCACTTGGGAATGGTGTAATATGTAGTGGCCATTTTAGGTATTATTATCAGGGGTTATCATGGGGCTATAATCCGGTGTGTTTACATTCATGTTGTATCATGAATGTTCATTTACATGCATTGTCCCAACCAAATGGACAAATAAATAAATACATCTTTTCACAAATGTGCTCTGAAACCTTTAAAAGTTTAAAAGTTTAACATATTGGCAACCATCAGTTTGTCAGTGCTGTCTGCTTAAATACATTTTGATCTCTGTGGCCAATAGCGAAAGCACTGTATTGTTGTAGGTTATAAACTTGCAAAACGTTACTAACTTTTGCTGAAAATAAAGTGTTATTATAAGCTTCAATGGAAATGCATAGAAATAATTGACCTGTTTGCTCGCCTCCTCCAGACTGGCATCAGGACAGATGACCACGTTTCTGCTGCACTGGACTGGCTCTTTACCTGTGAGTCCTGCAAGAGTCACTGCAATCTGCAAATATACGAATACAGGCACAGTAGTTTGGTCAATTCTGCCAAGTTTTATTTTGAAAGTCGCATGGGCAGTGAACTTTGACATTTAGGCTAACGGCTACTTGTCTATTGCGCAGTTATAACTTGTTCAATTCAAGATCCGTGGGTTTGGAATGACGCATACAAGCAATGAAAGCACAGGCATACCATCATATATATTAAAGTCATTCATTTTAACCAGAATTTACGTAACTCTACCTAGCTAACTACCTGCTAAAACTTATAAAATACACAAACCCCGGCTCTACGCATCACGTCCACTGGAATAACCGTCTCCATCTCCTCTGCACCTTTAGACAGGATCACCAGAGCCCTCTTCCCCGCCATAGTTTATTATTTATAGATGAAAAAGATGCTAAACAATTGTCCTGTCGTCCCCAAGTGCACGAGCAGCGGAGCATGCGCAGTGGCTTGTTTGAAGGGAGCGGGGTTGCCATGTTGGGTTTAAATTCTCCCTTTGTCATCGAAACCATTTTTTTCCCTTTTTTTCCCGCTTGCTTTTTTGTAACTAGCGAGACATTTATCTTTTTCTGTAAGTATTGTCCAGATCATATTACTCTAAAATAACTCAAATTCATGTAATGGATATTCACAGGCCTTTTGTTCAGCTAGGCCTACATATTAACTACTAGAATATTTTAATCACGCAATTAAATCAAATCATGCTGTAGGCTACTATAGTTTCAAAAATCTGAATTGGTGAGATGTGTAATAATAAAAAAACAGATCTATAGCCTATTTGAATTACAGGCCCAATAGCAAGGTGCACTGTGCAACTCTCCTGGTGATGGGTACACCGCCAACTACTTGTCTCTATGTAAATTACTTTCTACAATATGGTGTTATACTTTATTTTGTTCGATTACAGATTGAATTACAAGTGTTTTGACAAACATTTGCCTTGGAAAAAACAGGCATTCTTACTGTGAGCGGGATAGTCTCTCCACAGACCTATAACTTGACCTATAACTGACCTATAAATGACTTATAACTATAAATGACCTATAACTTTCCGCCACCTTTATGCCTGTGGAGAAAGATAAATTTAATATCATACCTTGAAACTTTCTTTGCAACACAATAATATTTCCATGGATATACGCGGGTGGCAAACTCTACCAAGTTACACAGTGCATCTTTAAATCAGGAAAATTAGTCACAAACCATTTTGCTGTTTATGTCATATTATAGCCTACATTATATAACCGTCTCAAGTGCGTGTTTAAAGTTAGAGTTAATTACGTATTTACGGAATAGTGTATTGCTGATTTTGTCCAGCAGGTGGTAGCATAATCCAAGGGTTGCGCATAGGCCAACACTAAGGCTTGCAAGATATAGTTTTCTCTCCCGTCTAAAGCAAAAGTTATTGAAACTTTTTATACTTTTTTTTTCTTTTTATGACACCATCCCAATATTACATATCCGAGCCTGCCGGCCCTTTGTTCTGTCTGTCTTCACGCAACTCTTAAGACACTCATATTGCAGTGTAAATCCTATGGGGCTTTAGCGTGTTGGTGTCTGGGTGCCTAGATTGACTTTCACATGTTTTTACGACGAAGAACCAGAGCCCAGTTGAAACGCAGATTAAGGGAAAGCGTAGGGGGAGCTGGCACCGGGTTGTTTATTGCGTGCCTCTGACTGAATCCAAGAAGACAGTGGTGATTAGCCACATATGCCGCCGCCCGGGGATCAACTGCTGCAGACCCACAGCTCATCTCCATACATTAATTCGCTTATGTGCGTTTACTAATTCCCCAGTCGTTAAAAGTGCGTGATTATTGTGCGGATATGTTTCAGAGTGACTCGTGGGAACATGGCGAAAACAACAATATCACAGACTCAAAGACAAAGGCGCTGATTAAGAGATTATATTACAGTCTGTGGAGGATTTATTGTCTCGTTTAAGATGGGAAATAATGTACGGAAACAAAGAGATGACCACCTAGACATAAATTATAGGCTTTTTGGCTTACTCTCACTGCCCATGCAAATTGGCCTTGGAAGAATGGGTGAATTAATTGACAGTGATTGGTTGATTGAATGAGTGAACGCTGCCTGTTCCTGTCTCCATCAGGATCTATTGGATGTGAAACCTTCCTAAACTTCATCTTTAACAGATAAGATAAATGAATGTCAAATCTGAAGATAGGCTGTACCTTCAGTTATTCCAATGTGAACCCAAATATGCAGTTTACCTGCTGAGGTTCAACCCGAGCCTCAGAAGAGAAAACAAACATAGGTTAATATTGTTCCTGGTTTGGCACATTGGTCTTTCATATTTGCCTGATCCATGAGTGAAGATAAGGATCACTCTGCAGTGGGGAAATCAGTGCAGCCTCTCTTCTTGATCAGAATTTAATTTATTTTTATTTAATTTTATTTTAAATATGACAATATTATGACAATATGATGGCAATCCATCAGAAATGTGCTAAATGTTGTGACTGAAGTTTAAGGTATGATTTAACAAGAATTGAGTCTAAAAAATAAGTAAATATCACTTTATATGCTTTCATTTGAACGATTACTCAGCAAGTTGGTTTTTAACTGCCATTTGTAAGTTTTTAAATTGTATATTCCCAATAAGCAGATTTTGCATATCTCCAAAACAACAACTGCAATATGTTTTATGTTGATGGAGGTAACAGGAGAAGAAAACGTCCAGCATACCCTGGACCTTCTTACCCTGGACCTTCTTACCCTGGACCTTCTTACCCTGGACCTTCTTGCAGTGAAACTGAGACAGTGTTAACCACTCTGCCACTGTTCTGTTCAAAAACTAGCCAAACCAAAAAGTGCACCAAATAAAGTGGCCAGTTCCCATATTTTCTGTAATTAGCCTTCTCTTGTGCATTTTGATGTGTTTTTTCCTTTATCTGGCTGCTCACAGAGGTGCATGCTGGGAAACCTGGAGCAACCCAAACCTCCAGGGAAGAATGTATTTGGATGTTCTTAAATAATGTACAAGACAAGGAACACAGGAGTAAAAAAATCCTGCCACTGAAATGAAGGGATTCGGCAAATTACCGTTTGTCACAAAGTAATCCTGTTACTACTGCAACATGGAAATACAGTGCTAATATGGTGTTAGCTCACACACGCTGCCTCTGTTTGGGCGAGATATACAGCAGGTTGAGGGCATTCGCAGAGTGCACATATTTTTACATGTTTAGTTTGAACTCATGGAATGTGTAGGAAATGATGGAATTACTCGTGTGTGTTCAGTTTAGGTTTGTATGTTGTCACGAAATGTACGACAGTGGTGTGATTTGTGTAGTACTCTCTGGTGCAGTAGTATTTGCAGTTCATGTTGTGGTTAAGTTTAAAGGTGGAGGGTGGAGGGTCCATCACCTGCTGGTCTCCATGGAGATGTTATTGCCTGGAATGTTCCACAGTGTGGCATTAAGCATTTCTATCTTTCTTTTATTAAATTAGAAGTGTTTTAAACTGCTAAAAAATATATATACATTGCAATCATTCTCATCTTTCCACTGATTTAACCTGTAACTTTGCCTGAGAGTGTTACCTGCTTGTTTCCATGGAGATAGATAAGTTCATAACAGAATCAAAACAGAACAAAAAGTACGTCTAAAAATCGAAAAATACAATATACAACTTATCACCTCAAATGTATGTGCAAAGAGCATTTGTCTGATAAGAATATATATCTTACGTTGGAGTGATTGCCAAATCTTTTTAAGCTTAATCAAAATTTCAATGTAATTTGTTTTTTTGCTGAGTATGGTTGACAGCAAATCATCAAACTGCATAATAATGAAAAGTTTAAGTTTCACCTCATATTCACGGGGTAAAAAGGTGACGTTGAATTTTACAGTTACCTCATGCTGACACAAGATGGCGCCAGGTGCGTTCAACTATCACTAGTTCAAAACCAAGGTCATATCGCAGCGTTTTTCCCCAAATGTGTTGAAAGATAAAAAAGTGGGATAATTTTGCAACAATAAAATACTATTCTTAAACTACATCAAGCTTTCTGGTGTGTAATACAAGCCTAAATACCAAAAGTCAGACATGTTGCAGTTGTTTAATAGTGATCCAAAATGGGATTCCTTCAAATCCACGGCATGACCAATTGTTTCTCAGCACAGAGGCAGAATTACAAATTAGGGCCCGCGTTAATGTGTTGTTTAGATTATTGAGTGTGTGTAACGACACGAACCAGAATTGCCTCAGAGTCATTTCTTTGGGCTAACAATAATCTGCCCCCGTCCATAATTTATGCTCCCACCCCTGCTATTTTACAGGGGGAGATGTAGACACGACTGCTTCGGTCTTTCGGCGCTGTGTCTTAGTAAATTCAGTGTTTTTGGCTCATAGAGTTCCTTCATCAGATGCCTTAAAGGTGCACTGACTATTTTTAATGTTCCAGGCCTATTTGTTTTAACTTACCTTCAGCAGAATGGCTATATTGTTTTTTTGTTTGTTTCTTTATACAAATGAATAAATTACAATTAGACTAGTTCACCCTCAAATACTGAAATTAAGTACAGCAGTCTTAAGTATCTTATATAAATTTGCTTTGGCACCACATTTCCTCTCCAAAAATCTTGCAATTTTCTGTCATCTCCTTCTCGAAATCTCGAAGCAGTTGCCCACCACCTCTTGACGTCATCAAGTGGCAGGTGGCAATCCATAAGTGCTCCTCTGTGTTTTAAAAGTGCTTACGCGTTCTTCTCAGTTTCTGTTCTTATCAATTCTGTTCTCAAATTGCTCTCACATCCAAACAAACAACTTTAATGTAAAATACTATTGTTTTAAACATTATTTGCTTCACTCTAGGGATATGACAACAAATGCAGCAAATTTTGATTGAAAAAAGGAAAGTAAATAGTTTGTGCTGCATTTTTTGCTGTATTTTTGTAAGTCTTATAATCACCAACAAAGACGGTCACCATTAACACCAGACTGTGTTTTTTTCACTTCTAACAAAGTACAGTTCTATAATAGCAGTTTAAACATGGAACTTATTCCTCTATATACTAACTATATCCTCATTTGAGCGTTAATCTCAATTATTTTGGCCGTGATAATTGCAATAAAATTTCAACATGGTCCCATACCTAACTACTTCACTCTTCAGTGCACGAGCACCTGGAGGCCTTGAGTCTTATGCTGCCGTCTTGTGCATAACTTTTATGATTTTGGCCTTGTTATTCAGCAGGTGTGGACAGTGCTGGAACATCCAAAACCAATTTCTCTCTTTTATCACAGTCATTCATGTTTATAGCTCAAATTCCAGATATTTGAAACTTCTACTTGTCTACTTTCTTATTCAAGCCTCCTCTTCACTCAGGCCAGTACAGACACAAGGAGGATTAGTGTAGTGTGTTTAGCAGAGTGGTTTGCCAGAGAGTGAGAAGGCCATGCCCGTGGGCCCGCTGTAGTCCCCCCATGGTCCCCCC